>OX103898.1:1091371-1401371 GCA_944470375.2 Schistosoma guineensis
TTAAACGCGTACCGAATATCGACGGTATGCTCGGTGTTAAGTAGATGCCGAGCTATTGCATTGTTAAAAGCTTTAATCCCTCGCAGTGTCAAGTTCTTCGGGAATATGCTTTTATTTATAATCATTACTTCGATTGATTTTCAAGAACTGACGTTCACTTTCAAGTACACTGAGTCAAATCACTTCATGTATTGAATATCAAGTTTGAAAAGATTATTGAAAATAAAGCCTTGTAATGGACCATTGTTCAAACGTGTTGTTTATCATAAATTAGTTATAACCGTTTATCTGTCAACCGATCAATTGAACACTTACTTATTCATTATAACATTGTAATCACAATTGATTGATCACTGGGTGGTGATCAATCTCAATCCTGTTGACTACCTCCAACCACCATCTAATCTCATTACATAGTGACCGCAGTGTCGAGTCACCTAGACTGGTGGCCACATTGCAACATGATCGATAGCATTCGTTCTGCACTAATAAGGACTAGACAAGCATGAGATTGATCACCACCCAGTGATCAATCAATTGTGATTACATCTCAGTCCTACAGGAGGTTAGTCACGGCTCGGATAGCTCAGTGGTAACGTCTCTGACTGTGAAGCTGGGTGACACGAGATCGAATCCGCCAGGGAGCACCAGTTCCCTCAAGATTACAGGTACACCTTGCTGACGAGTGCCAAATAGCACGAAACCCGGGTCCAGGGTTTCCTGTCGACTACCTCTAACCACCATCTAATCTCATTATAACATTGTTTCATATCGTTTAATCAGTTATTTTCATTATGTCATACAAATTCCATTAAGAAGTCAAATAGTATTTGTATTGATTCATTTATGACTTCAAAGTAACAATTAAATAAAGGTTTCAATGATTGAAAGTTGATGATTATGTTTCGACTGATGGACAATTATTACTATGACAATATATAGCATAATTGATACTTGAAACAGAAAGATCAATGATTGAATAATAATGAATAGTTTTCAATAGAAATAAGCATTTTCCTACTTAATCAATGTTCCAGTCAATTATAGTATCACATTTTTCTAGAACCTTTGTTAATATTAATCAGAAAATAGGCCTAAATGACAAATGTATAAAACAGGCAAATATGCCAAAACAGTATTTGAAGTACATTAATTAACACAAATAGTAAACACTATACATCATATTTATGAAATCATGTAAGACTGATGATGATGACGATGATGGCGATGGCAAATATGATGGTGATAATATTGTGTTTGTATACTGGATCAAATGTGAATATCTCAGCATGTATTTGTAAAAGTGCATTTTCAATAGTACTGATAACATACCAGTCTGTTTGGATGTTTGAAGGAGCAAAAGCAGTGAAGCAACGTGAACCAAAACCAAACGAACCATATTCATTGAAACTACAGAATTTATTCTTCTGCTTATATACGATGATGAAACGAAGAAGGAAGATGGTGTGAATATTAATTACCATATAAAAGATTAAACAATCTAATTAACATTTAGAAACTATGCAAAATTCATTCAATGAATGAATAAAGTACAGACAAATACACATTGCATACATTCTTTGACCGATATCAGTATCTCTAAAAGAATATTCAACCATCAATTAATCAAGTTCGTCTCATTATGATTCAAGAATAAAGTCTGTGTTTTTTGAAAAAGAGAACAATTGAGATCAGACGACCTTTCAAAAGTAAGAAAAATAAACTGAACAGTGTTGTTTACTGCTAATTAAAAAAGTGAATTTTATCAAAATTAGACAATCTATAAAAGTGATATGCAGATAACTATGTATGTGAAAAATTTATGTATTTCGCCTGATGAACAATGTACGATTATTCGTTTAATTTACAACTTACTTATCTACTCATCCAATAATACTTTTAATTACTTCCTCATACTCGCAAATATAGACTTAGGTCGTTTGCAGCTCATGGAACATGAGCCTCAGATCAGGATTCTTTGAATTGTCCCTTACTAAACTCTCCGTTTCAGTCGTTGTCAAGCGCTATTTATTGTTTTGATTTGTGCCTTAAATTCCTGATAAAAAATCTCCTCATGTATATCATATTTCTAATTCGCAGCTTGACTGGTGACTCAGTTTGATGATTTCCATAATGTGAGTCAAATTAACCTCCTGAGTCCTTTAATAAATTTCTATTCAGCTAGACGTTGGTTTGTTCTCTACCACAGTATGTTGTTGCTGATGGTTAGTGTCCATCGGATCTGAAGTATCTTGTGTAAACAACTGTTCATAAATATTTCTATCTTCTGATGATGGTGATAGTGGTTCAACACGATTTTACTCCGCACAACAGAAATGTCTTGACGTTTGTATTGAAGATTTTGACTTTTGTATTGACGGGAAGTTCTTTCGAGTACGATATTTCTTTCAATTGTAGCGATATTGCTCTTCACAATCCAGTAAACCTCCAGAATAAGGGAGAGTTCCGAAACAAACTAACTGAGAATTACTATTCAGGAACGACTCTGCACTTTAGTCACTCGTAAATTATTTATGTGGTGGAGGTGACGTATCCAGATGCTCCACAGTGTCAGAGTAGTTCCGATAAGGCTCTCTTATCTACACAGTCAAATACTTTCTAGTAGTCAAGGAAGTTGGTGTTTAGTAATAAACTCCATTCAACTGATTGCTCATCGACGATCTATAGTGACGTGAAGGTAATAAAGCTCATCTTTGTAGTTACCTCCATATTTGACTAAACTGCTTCATCTGGTATGTTGTCTATACCTTCTACGTCATACTGATAATCACTGTACAAATACACCGGAACTCGTAACTGATAGTTAAGATGGTGGCAGTTCCTTCAGGATGCACAAAAGAGAATGGAGACTGGTCAATTTTATTATTCAACACTTACAACAAGAAGATATCATTGAAACAACATTTAATTTATGTTAATTGATAAAGCATTGAGATTACTAACTACACTAGTCCAAACTTTAACGATCATTTCTAAGTGATTTCTGTTACCGCAGTATTATTACGATTATTATCTCATTTGGCCTAACATCACTTCAAACTTTACCAATGAACACATGAGATGGTGATAAAGATTTAACGGTTCGAGAGAAATCATGACAGCTTTTTCATGTCGTACTTTGTTCCAAGAATCGAATCACTACATTTCCGATCTACACTTAGAATAAGACTGAATTTCTTATCAATGAATTCGTTATCATTAAATTGGCTTGAATTCATGTCAAGTTATTTCCTTTTGAGATTGATTATAAAGTAACTTTGAATAATTGGGAAGGTGAAAGTACTTGATTCTTTTGAAAATATTCATAAGCATCGTGTATATTCCATACTTTATATGGGTACAATCACTTTTAAACATTAGAAAACTACTATTTTTAAACATTGATCACTTTTCTACTGTTTGATCAATGTTCATGAAATATTTCTTAAATATATATTTATACTACTTTTATGTTGTTAAGTATGTGTTGTTGCTTTAACCAAGATTTATTTTGCAGAACAGATGTTTTCATAACCTGTTCCGATTGATTAGTGAAGAGATACAGACTGAACTGTAACTAATCACTGACTTCTTTAATTTTCAGTATTGTCCACAATACGCATCAACTTATTCTAAATGAAATCAATCAATTGGTCTACTTATTAAGATGATTGTGTACGACGTTGGTACAGGTATTGTTGCCTATCTGATTACTAGAAAACACCAACACGAAAGTCGATTTTTGTCGTTTGACTAGTTCTATGTGAATATATGTGTTTACTTGCCCTTATGAAGCTCACAGAATACTACTTCGGCAACTAACAGTGATCAAAACACAGTTTGTAGTATTGACTATCTGCTAACTAAAACCATAACAACTGGCAATGATATAAGCACTGGACTGATGGAGTGAAATGATGACTTACTGAACTTAGTTGCTCAGTGGATGTTGTGGAGGCTAGATGTTCAGAAATCATTAGTGAATCTCCCATTTTATTAGTTTGGCTGCGTAAGTTCTCGTTTCCTATGTTAATACCATAAACACCCATTATTACATTCATTTTTCTCTTCTAGTGTGATTTTATCGACGTTTTTCAAGGCAACATTTGCATTTCATATATACGTGTGAGTTGATTGCTTGTTCGTTCGTCCGTTCTTATGAACAGCTTGCGGAAGAACTATTTATTCGACCTAATATGGTTTTCCATCTCTAGTAAGTCATACTGTGGTGCAGTGGAATAGCTTGGTTTGTCTCGTAGTTGTATGGCTAACAATTGTTGCATTAGGCAGCACTAATCCCTCGAACATAGCAGCGCATAAAACGTTACTTAATAAAAGGGACCAATACTGTGGTTCAGTTTCAATTTTATGATCGATGCAGGTTGAATGTTTGTTTTATTCTAGTAAATGATTAATAGTGAGAAACTCATAGTGTAATGATACTTGTTAGTTAGTTAGTTAGTTCGTATTTATACATGAACTGCAGTTAGAAAAGATAGTTTCAGAATGTCGAATGAGATAAACAGATTGCAGTTAAGTTTTGGATTTGCAGAAATCATTAGTCATTTCGGCAAATGACTATTATCCAACAATTTTATTCACCATATTCTCCTTACTATTCTCATTTCCACCATCCATGATTTCAATTTTAATTGTGAGTGAATAATGTTGAAATTGAAACACTCGATTTTGTATTGAAGGAAAACTTTTATGACTCGTTATTTTGACAGTAAATAATTCGTTACAAAATGTTGGTAAACAAGAAGAAACTGACTAAAGTTCAGATCATTATTCTCAAATTCAAATTCGTTTACTGTCTATTATCATCTACAATTGAAACATAAAGATATAGAATGATAAACAATATGATAAATCACACAAGTGTATATTCGAAATAAACGAATGGACAGAAGTAAGACGGTTGAGTAGATCTTGGTCAATATGTTTGTATTTATTTCTTCATAACATGATGACGATCTCACTGATGTCATATTTCAGATAATCATCGCGTAGTCGGTCAAGTGTCAACTGGACTCGGGAACATTTATTCAATTCTACACTTCACTAGACTATATCTCAACACAACTATTTGAATAGATATTTCAATTCAACTGGAATCTTGTATTGAATCTAATGAACTCAGCTGTAGTAGTTCGAAACTCTACTTCGCTCACTTTCGTCATTCAAGCACACAATATGTCGTCTTCATACAACACGTTTCCATCAATTATTGTTTCATATAATAATTGTCAGTAAATGTGATCCAATAGGTTACTTACTTATCACTGTTATTGCTTGTAATAGAATTCTATTCTCAACTGAAATTTGAGAAAATCAAACGAATCACAGAATGGTTGAGTGTTATTGATGAGAAGACTAAGAAAATGAATTAGTGATTGTTCTCTGTTAATGTCACATATGATGTTTGTATGGACAATTGTCCGATAGGTTGTTATCGTTCAACATTTTATGGATAACCATCGTTCAGTAAATTGCATATGGACCTTAGAGAGTTCCTTAATTAACCAATCAATCAAATTATTCAAATGGGTTTTCTTACAGAGTTCCACATACAGATTTTCAACACCACGGTATTTCTGACGAACAAAATGATCTATTCTTATTATAGCTGAAATACAAAATAACTTTGGTTAGGGAAACTTCCATACAAATTGTTTATTTGAAGTCATATTTCAATGTATCCTCATGGTCGAAATAATGAGAAATATTGTATATAAAAATGTGATGGGCGGCTGAGGAAGAATACCAGATGGTCACATTGACCTCCTTATCATTTCCACATATTCTCACCCACTTGACAATGTTATTGTGAATATTTAATGCATGGGATCAAAATAGATATTTCACCTTCGATTCCTTTGTCTAGGTTTGTACTGTAGCATGATATACATCTTTGCATTGCCGAGGCAATAGCCATACATTTTGAAAAACCAGAATTATGTGTACAAAAGAGACTGGTACAACCTCTTCTTTTACCATGGTCTTAATGTATTAAAATTTTTTCTCTTTCTCATTACTCTTGTTCTTTTACAGCCAACTGCTTCACCTTCCATCTTCCCTTCAAATCTTGTACCCCCAACCGGTTTGTTTTTATTTCCACGGTCGTTCCGATTACATTTCATCTCTGTTTCAACATTTTGTGTTATTTTATCATGCTGAGCTACCCTTACCCGATGAATATCTAAGCCATTAACTATCAAACTTTCCTTGTTTTAAAAAATTTTTTTCTAATACCATTGTTTATTTAACCTCACTGTCACCATGTATAACAGAAGTTTATTATCAGTATTATTATCACCCTGTAAAAATAAGTATATATATATTTGCGATTGTACAGCTTTGAAAATGAATTCGCCGAAAAGGGGAGAACTCTTCGCTGAACTAATCATTCTTTCTTATTTAATGATATACATCCCTCATGAGTATTACGCCCGTTATTATTGGTTTCGCGTTCCAATGATACCGGAGGTGATAAAACTGTTGCCTCATTTTCATACCTCATTAGTTTAACTAAGTCACAAACAGGACATAGACAGTTCTGTGATTTTAGGTTTGAGGAAGCACCAGTTCAGTGTAGTGAAAAAAAAACACAATTACACAATCTAGACGACAGGTTTGTAGATAAATAAAACGTTTTTGTGAGTATGAATTTCGGTAAGGAATGTCAGGTTATGTCTACCATATTCTTTAATATCAAGAGAGATCATTTAAATAAAATTACCTCTCGTTCTATCTGATATCAGCCCAATACAATCCGTCAAACTGTATTCAGACTTCATTACTAATTGGTTGATAATTAATAAACAAAAAAAAACAGTAAAAGACTATTCACTTCACTAGTTTTATATATTCAGTCTGACAGACTGTTTTATTCTTAACTGAAACCATGTTGATCTGGACGAAAATAATTGTGTTCAGAGATTTATGGTGGCTAACAGAAGAACAAAACACTTACCGATTGAACAGCCCTACATGTTAGGTTTAATTTTCAATTCGAGATTCTGCTAACCATCATCTCTGGTTAAGACACTTGTGACAATATCGAGGCAATCCGTGCAAGATGAACGTATACCAAAAGAGACTGATCGATCGTAGTCCTAGAAATCGATGGAACATTCAAATAACCAATACACATAAACTAAATAAACTCTATGTTTGAATGTCACCACGCAAACTCTCAATGTAAATTTTAGATATCCCACCACACCTGCAGCTACTATATATATCAACGTGATGTATCTGTGTTGCATAGAACTTACAGACAATTCGAAAAACACTAAATAACGGATGACGATGATGATGATGACACTTAAATGATTGAACATGGTCAAGATTTTCACATAGTCACAGCTTAACCATCGATGTTAACCAATCACTAAGTCTTGCAATACAGCAATTAGCAACGTTGATAAGGAAATAAAATGTATGCAGTAGCGGTTGGAATGATTATAAGTAGTGTTAATTTTGTTTCATTATAATCACATAAACGACGTTTATACAGCAATAACGCCTTGATACTTATCACGAAAACACTACTTGTTGTGAACTAGACGAATAGCCTGATATATTTGACAGACTCAAGTGAGGTTGTGAATGAATTGTCACAATACCATGTTAATAATTACTGACCAGCAGTCATTTGTACCATGTTTCTGTCCGTAACGTAGCAAACATCCGTAGTTCTTATTATTGAGCAAACAACATGGATTAATTCTCATGAAATTGTAAGAAGTGATCAAACATTTGGGATGGATAGGAATGAACTGCATGTAATTCAATATTTTGACTTGCTTTCATCATATTTAACACTTTTCTTAAAGCTTGCTTCCAGTTTCGATGGGCTCAAGTAAGCAAACGCTGTATGGAATGAAAGATATTCAATAGATATCAAACTATAACGTGGTAAGCAAGTAAGTACAACATTTGGATGGATAATAGAAAGGGTTTGAGATTTCCCGTGGACAGTATTCAGTAGTGAATTTGATGAGCCACTGTTACAACATGAGCTTTTTGAGAGTGGTGTGTGGAAATTAGATTTGAAATACGTAGAAACTAGGACTGTCATTTCCTTCAGCTCTAGATCAATCAGATGAACGCACATTCTCCCAGTGTTGATGTTTTCAATGAAACTTAAACAGAGTTCCTTTCAAAGTGTTGGCTGGATGTGAGGATTTCCGAATCCTGGTATCAGAGTGAACATTCACTTTGAGATCAACATGTATCCATCCGACTGATCCCAAGTCGGATAAAATGAGGGTCTTGAATTTACTTGGTAGACAAATAATAAATACCAGTGTGGGGTTGTGGAGACTGTTAAGATTTTGATTAAGAACATGAATCGATGATGTTGGACCATTAATACTAAATGTATTAAAATTAAATGCACAGCATCATTCGTTTCGAAGAACTTCCGAATTTATACGAGACGGTATTTCATATTTGTGTCTTCACTTCAAAGTAATAAGCGAAACAGTCGTTAAATTATTTCAATGTGCTCCGAATGCTGAATACTATTCAGTTATTAAAATTACTTACGATAGCGTCTGTTGTAATCATTCTGTATAAGCAGGATACCTATAGAAACCATCAAAAGTACATTGCAAATTAACTTGGTTTCAATGTGGATGTTTATGAGCAAGTTATATGTGATGTGGTGATAAGTGAATGATGTTGGATGGTTGAGTGAATATGTTGCAAATTGATTGGACATGGAAATATGAAACGATGGTGGAGGTTTTGAAATTGTTCCGAGTACTCACTCGACATGATGTGATAATTTCAATAAACCAATCGATAGCGTTTTGTTGGTCTAAAAATTTTGCCCTCATGAAGATGTCTGGATGGTCATGATTTGGTGTTTATCGTTGTTGATAGTGCACAATACCTTGAGTCGAGTGTGCATTATTCTTTGACTTGTGTTAAAGAACGGGAGATTTCAATCACTAAAGAATGACATGTGTTCTTAACTTTTTAACAAATGATTACTTGTGTAGTATGTTCGCTCACAGAAACAGATTAAAACTATCCCTAGCATACCAGTTGTGATGCAATATTACACTCACATTCCATCCAATTCAACGGATTATTTATGGTATGTAAGAGACTTTCTGATTCATAGACAACTGGAAATATTACGACCACATATCATGGTTGAACATGAGATCGATTTGTGATCAGTGGTTTCGAAAAGTCAACATGGAAATCATAAATAATGAAATGCTGAACTGGAATTAAACCATGTAATAAGAATCAGTTTTCTTACGAGTTAAAGCACCAGTCACTGCATCACGGTTCCAATAGTTGCTCATACATATGATATCTAAAATCATTATGGTAATTATTGACTTCTATTATTTTACCACATACACTTATCGATTTTAAGCATTCTACTTGAAGGAAACTTTTTGACTACATCTGAAATGAACATGATAACGTAGAGCAACTCAGTTGAGGAACAAGCTGATGTAATTTACATTTCAAAAATAGTATTATGTTGTGTTTGAAGTAGTTATGATTTGATCTAACAGAATCCCGCGAGCGGGATCGTGAATGCGCACTGCTGAGGTGACGAAACGGCCGTCCAGTGCTTCCATGTTTCCAAAGGTGGTCTAACATCAATCGGTTCATGATCTCAATCAGAAATGAGATGAATGAGGTAGGTTTGATGTTACAAGATCAGTCATATATTCTACTAGTCGTAATAAAGGACAATACTGACAAGCTGGATCATTAGTTTCCATTCATTAGATCTGAGGAATTAGGACATCAACAACATCTGAAATTTCACCAAAACGTACAGATATCATTATTGTGTCATTGAGATTTTCTATCCCTAATTAACCATATTGGTGTTTGTTACAAAGACAGTTGGTAGGTCTCAACCACCACTTTTATGATCACTCAAATATGTGGACTAATTTCATATCTTAGATTTCCATGAATTGAATAATCATGTTGGCTAACCGAGTGCACTTACTCACTCCCATCAAATGTTCACAGCCTACCACGAATGGAACCGCTGTAAAATTCGAGAAATACCATCAAGAAGGTTCAAATACACAATGCATATTTTAACTAGGTTATTCTCTCTATAGCTTGAATAGTGTTAATGATAGAATGAGTGTGCAAACAGAGAGACAATTAAATTTCACACAGAGAGACTGAATGTGACTTTCACATTAATCACACTTATCACTGTTTAACGTTGTATTGGTTGCATTGTTCAAACAACTGGAAATACTGAACACGAATATACACTTGTTGTGTGTAGTTTGTTTTGACTTTCAATTCAATAGTGTAAATGAGTATGACATATAAGACTGAATAATCAAATTACCTCTCACAGTTTTTATTCTTTTGTCAGAATCTTTGATAGACATTTTAATATTTTCCATCTTTTCTAGAGATTACATATACACACACAAATGACAAAGAGTTTTATCATGAAGATTGTTATTGGACAATCATATAGTTTACTTGTTAAAGCATCTATGAGTAACATTGAATATATTAGAGTGATTACATTACAGAACATCATGCACACATCAGCAAATAAATAAAGAGCTGATATGATTTCAAGAACACTATTATATATGTACTAAATTCAAGTCCTTGGACACAAACAACTGGATCGAATGCTTCTTCATCTAAATAGTACGTAACAACATGCATTGTATGAGCACATTTGATTGTATGAGATACATTGTCTGCAAAATTTAAAACAACCGTTACTTGCCTTTCAATGCAATAACCTTTCCTTTGAAATCCTCAAGATGCTTCGATTTGAAATCTAAAAGAGACAAGATTTGACACAACAATAAGTACTACAGATGATTATTGAAAATGAACTTTCACATTCAAGTGTATTGATTCAGATAACTTCAGATATGTTTACGTCAATAGTTCAGACATTACTCAATATGGACCATGATCGAAACAATTAGATCATCATTCATAAGTTATAACTGTTTGTCGATCAACGAAAGAACTAACCGCCTACTTATTCATTGTAACATTATGTTCAAAAGAATCAGATATTTCTACTGAATCAATGTTCCTATCAGTTTCTGTCAACCGGTTGAATTCATAAAATGAATTCATCACACAGTATACTTTTGTCTAAAACCTATTTTATAACTATTCGGGAAATAGGCATAAACGACAAATTTATAAAACAGACAAACCTTCTCAAACAATACTGGAAGCATAACAAGATTTAAGATATGACTTAGACTGATAACAACGATGATGATGATAATGACAAAAATGACATTGTTATGATTCTGTTTATATACCAGATCGGACATTAATATCTTAGCATGTATATGTAAAGGTTTATTTCAAGTAATACTGATAACTTACCAGTCTGTATGGATGTATGAAGAAGCAAGAGCAGTAAAGCTATGTGAACCAAAATCAAACGAACCATATTCACTGAAACTACGGAATCTTTTCTTTTGTTTATATATCATCATATAATGAAGGTGGGAGGAACGGTGACAATTATTTACCATTTAAAAGATCAAACAAAATAATTAACATTTAGAAACTATGCAAGATTCAATGAATGAATAAAGTAAAAAGTGACAAGTTTGATCATTTCTTCGACCGACATTGGCATCTCTCAAAGAATGTTTCAAATGAATAAATTCCTGAATAAAATCTATTGTTCTAAGTCAAACACAATTGATGAATGAATTCAGTACTGTCTGAACAAAGAAGATATGCTTAGTATTTTAATTATCGGACGGTTTCTAAAGGTCATGTCTAGGTGAATATGTATCTGCAAAATATATGTATTTTGTCTGATAAACGATAAACAGTGCGAGATTATTCAATTCTTTTGTAACTTACTTGGCAATGTTTCCAATAACATTTTAATTTACTTTCTTACACTTCCTCACATATTTACTCACATCCTTTACACCTCGTGGAACATAGGCCTATAACCAGGATTCACCGAATAATTCTATCCGCTGAAGTCCGTTTTTAAATTCTCTTCAGCTGGTTGTTTTGTTCTCTGAAACAGTAGTTTGTTGCTGATGCTTACTGGTCAACGGATCTGGAGTGTGTTGTGTAGTCGACTTTTCATAAATATTCGCTTTAGTTGATGATGTTTGTATTAGTTCAGCATGTTTTCGTTCCGTACAATAAAACTGTCATTCCATTTGCACTGAATATTTTGACCGCTCTATTAGTGAAAAGTTATTTTGAGTTCGATATTTTCTTCATCTGTAGCGATATTGTCCTTCGAAATCCAGTCACCATCCAGAAGAGGAAGGAATTCAGAAATTAGCACATGTGAGCTATTCACCATACACGACTCTGCATTTAAGTCATTCATAAGATATTTTTGTGTAGATGACCTACTCAGGTACTCCTTTGTATCGTGGAGGGTTCGATAAGTTTCTGCTATCCACACCGTCACATGCTTTATTGTAGTCAAGGAAGTTGATGTTTTGCCAATGAGTTCCATTCAATTGATTGTTCAACAACGATCTGTAGCGTCACGATGATAATAAGGATCATCCTTGTAGTTACCTCCATATTTGACTTGAATGTTCTAGCTGGTATACTGTCTGGAACTTCTGAGTCTCCACTAGTCCGATGACCTAGCTGGTTACCTGGATTATTAGCCGAGCAACATCTATAAGAAGGTCAGTAATTGCTCCCTTGATATACAGTAGGTTCAGTGGAGTCGGTCAACTCAAGAGTTCGTCGAAGTGTTTTATACGCCCGTTCTATTGTATATAAATTTACATGACTGGTTTACTTTCTTTGTTTTCGACTGGTCACTCTTCACTGTATCATTTAGTTTTCTCATATTTTCTTTTCGTGCAGCTTGTGTTTTTTTTTTACCTATTTCTGGTTGTTGTATCTGATGATTCTCTCCACTCACTTGTTTGCTTCTGTGTATTTGGCCTGTATCTTGCCTTTCTTTGCGCTTGTTTCACAGTGGTTGTTCCTCTCTTGAATAATGCCCAGGTAACGGTCATGTGAACCAGCACCTCTTGACATAGTGAAACTGATGCCCTTTTTAACCCATTTCCAGTTGTTATTCATAGTATTTTCCTACACTTTTAGTGTATGTTGTGAGGTTACAGACATGTTTTTGAATGCTATTTTGCGTTCACCGAGTTTATTTTCATCTGATATGAAGGCTATTTTGAAATCTCATGGTGTTACCGACTGTGATCTGTTTCAACAGTTAGTGTTTGGTGGAAATGGTATGACGGCTCGTGAACTGAGACCATTCAGTAATGATAATGATAAGAGGAGTAACAACTGATCACGTATCCATGAATTTAGTAGTGTCAAAAGACAAAAGCAGGCCATATAGGTTGCTTCTAAATGAGTACGTTGATTTGACGAGGGTATCATACGATAACAGAGATCTTTAACATACTGTACAGCACCATGTTATAACGAAAGGCCCACCGACTAACGCAAGACCAGGAAGGCTAGAGGCGAAAACGTTGAAAATTGCGAAACAGGAGTTCGAAAAATTGATGAAGCTTGGTATCATCTAATAGTCCCTCGGCATTCCCGTTGCATATGGTTCGTAAAAAAAGGATGAATAAATCAAGCCAACTACTGATCAGCAACTATACATATTAGGTTAGTAAATTGGGATTCATGGTAAAGTTATATTATGGCAGCAAGCCAATTAGAATGAAGAAAGTGCTTTTGTGTGATACTTAGAAAACTGAATAATTTTGATTGTTCACTACTTAAAAGCGCTACAGTAGAGTGGGGTAAAATGTTTAGAAACAATAATGTAAAGTAACCAAACAGGTGAATTTCACATACTGAGATTTTACTTTACATATCAATCTATTTCACTGATTGAAATCATGAGTCAATTGAAGCTAGACCATCGTGGAAAACCTGGAAGTACTGGACGGCCGTTTCGTCCTAGTGTGAGATTCCTCAGCAGTGCGCATCCACGATCCCGCACCCCACGAGATTCGAACCCAGGACCTATCAGTCTCACGCCAGGCACGTGAAAGTATTTGAACTCAAATTAATAATGTTATGTAATAATCGTTTTGTAAAATATTAAAGCAGAAGAATCGATAATGAACCTAAAACTGCTAAACTCTATAAGAAAAATTGATTATTTCTATTGTGAAACAGGCTGTTTGTTGGTCAGCTGAGAAATGAATTCTAAACCGTGTAGTCACTAACCTAATTCATTCATTTAGATTGTTTATATATATATATATATACAGTGTTTGATAGAAGACAATTGTGTTATCCCATTGGACATTCCATCTGTGATATTACATTTGTAGATATGTGTAATTGTTTATGATTAATGTGAATGATAATCATAATAATTTCTGATCACTAAGACAAACATCATAAATCACCTTAACTAAACAATCTTCTTTCAATTCATATCAGTTAATGGTTGTTAACCAGTGTGTTTGTTCATCAGGTTAATTCATTATTGCCAAGAGTTTATACAAATTGTATAGTTCAGTACAAAAATACATTTGTTAAACTCCTGCCTATAGATTTTCTTTTCATACACTGGAAGCCAAGAACAAAAAAGTGACAAGACATTGTTGTAAATGACAACTATACATTTCTATTTTCTGTTTTTCACATGCCAAATATGTACCAAGGCCTGTTAACAAAAGTACTAAAGTGTTTATGTACCATTGTATCAGTCTTTGTCAATATTTAACATGATGGTTGTTTTGAAAAACTCCTCTAGGAAATTTACAATCAAATGTAGGAAGAAATATAGTAAGGTATTATGTGCATAAATTCTCTATTGAAAGTGTTACCACAAGAATTATGTTTATATCAAATTGATTATTTGATTAATAAGAACCATGAAATGATTGTTTGCTGCTTGTTTCAATGGTTACATTTCATAGTTTACACGTCAAATGTCAGCCCATAAACAAGAAGTTCAATGCCAACTTTAATTATTCTCTCAGTGGTTGTTTGATGTTTTAACATGTTAATTTACAATGTCATGCGGTAATTCTGCATACAGATTGGTTGTATCACATGTTTATGCCAACTTAAGGAACAGTTGAATGTCATTTGTGAAAGGTCAATTTTCTCTTTTCATATGTCGATAAAACTACTGTTGTTGCGATGTTGTTTTGTAGCATTATGATAGGTCAGGCACATTCAGAGGTTAGTTTCCTTTATATCTGACTTCAATAAATGATATCTCGTTAACTGAGTATTTAACGCCGGCTAAATCTCCTAATAGAGTTATGAATTTACTCGAGATTATTCAAAAGTCTGAACACCAGTTATAGAGATAGTTCATTGTTAAAGATTGGTAAAATCCACAAGCGTACATGAAGCAAGCACACAGAGAAACTAAGAGTGTGTGTTAAAAATTCATATATACTTTTGGGTGTTAATGAAGTATGGATAGGTTATTGATAATCTATGTGTATTACAACCAATGGGAGAACAGATTAAAAATTGGCAATGTGCTCAATCAGACCCACATAGAAAATAACATGGTGGATCAAGTGTCTAAATGATAGTGAGCAGATAAATAAAATAGTAGTTGAATTGGCCTACTACATGCACATGAATTTTAGAGCAGTGTTTTGGCTTTGTTAAACAATCACCTTGATAATCGTTATAACATTAATCTCAACAGTGTATGAAATCGGAAATCAATATGAAGCGGCAAATTCAATTTACTAACAGATAGCACGGATGACAAAGGTACAAGCTCATCGAGTGAATTTGAAGCAGAGAGGCAAAGATGTATGTGCGAGTAAATAGAGGCAAGTTTAAAGTCAAATCGAATAAGGCACAGATAAGAAAGACAAAGGTTAATAATAAGATTTGAGCACATATATACATGGGAAAGAGAATGACTGATCGAGCGATATTTAAGCTATGAACATTTAAGCTAGAGAAAGCTATGTCTGTAGGCTGTCATTTGTGATCAAGCATATACGTTTATACAGACAAGACAGTGATCATCATAGTACAAGCAAATAGACGGGTTGTTACTGCTTAAATAACACTGTGTTAAGTAATTTAATATAAGGTCTTAATCAAATTTAATTAATCAAAATTGATTGTAGAAAAGTTGCTATATGTTCACGTTTACAAACTTCAAATGCTAGTCATAATTGTGTGCTCATCAGTGACTATCTTCATGAGGTAATTCCCAAAAATCTAGTGAAACGCTATGATCAATGGAGTTCATGCATTTCGAATAAGAGACAATGTTGTTTGTGTCATTGGATTTTAGCCGTTCAATACTGTAAATTAACCGAATGTGAAAATCGAAACCATTGGACACCAAGTTATTCAATATTTATTTCATACAAGTCAGTCTGTGGTATAAACTGTATCTATCATGAGTCAATTTCTCATTGTTCAGTCATACTTATCAATGAACTCCTGAAGTTGAATGCTGTTGTTATTCAGGATGGCAATAAAATCATAGTAGTTGAAATATGTAAATCTGTAAAAGGAACACCATCTAAACTATTCACCTACTCTATAAAATTCACTGTCAGTGGAGTGCAATAGTTCATAGTGTTCATCAATTGCACTGTTTGCATTTAGCTTCAACACTAGTAGTATTATGAACCACTTGAAGAATTGTTATTCTTTGTATGAGACACCTTAAAAATATACATTCGTGATCTAATTAAAAATTGAGTTCAGAACATCAGGATGTTATAGTATGAGCTTAGCTGTCAAACCACTGGGTCAGAATATAATAGTTTACACTTTCAATTTCAATTAGTTGCTTGATATAGCACTTCGTGTATACCACATACCTGTCACTCAAAATCGATATTCACACATACATCGTTGTGAATTTCAAAACAATCTAGTTAAAAATTCCAACAATATGAATATCCAAAAATGACTACAAAATTGATTTTAAAACTTAAAATTTCGTTTAAAAGAACATATTCGGCCTGTCGCTCTTGTAGAGTTACTGCCGGTCTCAAGCCCGGGTAAAGGAGGGGGGTTGGGCGTGGGGTTAACGACCCCATCCAGTCAAAAACTAACTCGCTAAAAAAAACGCTGACCAGAAAAAATAATTCAAACCACTTAAACTCTGCCAACTGAGGAGGAACTTTGGAAAAGACGATGGAAATGGATAGAATATACATTGCGCAAATCATCAAACTGCATCACGATGCAAGCCCTAACTTGGAATGCTGAAGGGAAACGAAAAAGAGGAGGGCCAAAGGACACATTACATCGGGAAATAGAAGCAGATATGAAAAGAATGAATAACAAATGAAAGGAGCTGGAAAGGATTGCACAGGACAGGCTTTGATGGAGAATGCTGGTGAGCGGCTTATGCTACTTCACGAGGAGAACAGACGTAAGTAAGTAAGTAAGTTCTTTATATTAACTTCTACAATTGATTATTGGTGATTATCATATTGTTCATTTTAAGCGATACAGTACAAATTTGATGCAATCTGCTTTCAAGTGATGATCGACCTGAACAAAATCACATACATCAATCAGTACATATAAGAGATGTTAACAATTTTCGAAGATAAACATCTTGCCTTATCGTAACAATACTTCCATCTAATCTCAGATTCAGATTTCAGATTTGTGTAGTAAGGACAGAAAGCCTACGGCCTATGATATTCCTTTTCTAGTATGCTTCTGTGAGTGTCCAGTCTTCTCTTGAAAGAGTCAATTGAAGGTGCGAACACCATCTCGTTTAAATTGGATACAGAAACTGAGAATTTCTACTGATAATAAGATTTCAATTGATATGGAACTAGGAGAATCATGAACTTGACTAATGTATGTATAAATATTAAAACAACACTGTCAACCATTAATTTTATTCAATATTGTTTAATGCACTAAGTTATATGTCGAAGGAGTAGAGGGATGGTCAGTAGTTGGCTTTCATTTCTTTAAAGAGGAAATGGGAATTGAAGAAGCATATCAATCATTGTAATAGTTATTTGCGTTGTGTGGTAGATACTCAATGATTTGCAAACATGAACTAGAGCATGTGTGGTCAGTACATTATTCATTCATTCATTGGATTCATTTGAAAGAGGATGATACATTATAGTATTTACACTGATGAAAATTAAATGATTCAATTGTTTGTACGACCTACCAGCATGAATGGATGTGACCATTCAATGTTGTGATAAATTTGAATTGTTAAACTAGTACATAGAACAATTAAACTATTAACTACTAGTATGGGGGTTGTGGAGATTATTAAGTTTTTAATTGAGATCATGAACCGATTGATGTTAGAGCATCACAATTGAAAACCTGGAAGCACTGGACGGCCGTTTCGTCCTATTGTGGGACTCCTCAGCAGTGCACATCCACGATCCCGCGAGCGGGATTCGAACCCAGGGCCTTCGGTCTCGCGCGCGAACGTTTAACCAACTGGACCACTGAGCCGGCATCCAATGGTGATAGTTTCTAACATCAACCAATCCACGAAATTGCGCGACCATCTTCCGTTGTACTGAGGTAGATACCTGTCTCTACCCGACAAGGATTAGCTCCACTGGTCACGGCTTCTCACTAGAACTCTGAGAATTCCCTCACGAAGCTAGTCACGTAACATTGGCACGTATACAGTAAACTCTCTATATATAATGATCTACTGGTAATCTTTGTGAATTCGATATTTTGTGATAGTCACAGAGGAAACTGATGATACATTGAGAGATATTTTACTGTATACCATGAGGAATAAAATAACGCTTAATTCAACTTTAGATGTAACAAATTGTATTAATGCAACGATAAAACTCAAAAATAAAACGTGCGTACTTAAATTGAACTTAATAATTGTTTGTAAATCTTTCATGAGACTGATTGTAACATGCATATTCAATGACTTCTAGAAACGACAAAATAAAGACTCCATTTATTTTCTTTATTTATGACACTTTATATGTAATCATCCCTATATTCAATATATATTGTTTCTTTGTATCAATGGTGAAGGAAACGGATACATTTGATTGATGATTAAGAATCACCAATATCCTCACCGTCTATTCTTCTACTTTATCGACCACGACCTGTGATTGAAGATTATCATAGAGTTATAACATCCTTTTAAAGCTATTTCACACTATGATGGAGTTTTGACCCAAATTACTGCTGAATAATACTATCGGATATAGTCTTTCACATTACGCCGTCGGTGACACTAGGTGCAGAGATACCTTTGTTAATCAAGTGAACTCATTTATAGTTATCGGTTTAGGGGTTTTGGAGATTGTTTAGTTTTTGATTGAGATCATGAATTGATTGATGTTAGACCACCATTGAAAACCTGGGAGCAATGGTCGGCCGTTTCCTTATTAGTATGGGACTCCTCAGCAGTGCGCATCCACGATTCAGGCTCAGTGTCCTGTAGGTTAAGCGTTCGCACGCGAGACTAAACGCCCTGCGTTCGAATCTCGCGAGCAGGTTCGTGGATGTGCACTGCTGAGGAGTCCCACAATATGATGAAACGGCCGTCCAGTGCTTCCAAGTTTTCAATGGTGGTCTAACATCATTTTCCTTATAACAAGAAAACAAAATTAAGCTCAACAAATAAATATAATCAGTTTAGGTCATTCAATATACATTTAATTAAATAATTATATAATTTATTATATCATCTACTTATTGATTGATAGAAACACTTTTGTATACATATGATCAAATGAAGACAGTTCAAGGTTAATGGATTTGAGAAAAAGAAACTGGTGAATGACCAGAAGTAATAACTTATCATGTGAAAGATTCTCAGAATCAATGAATTTATTCAGAGCTTGATATGATCTAATAACAATTGAACATAACTGATAAGAATAAAGACACTTTTCATATTAACTCAATCTTGTCATTGTTCTATCAAAATTTCAAAAGAGGTCTAATTACTTTCAATAAAGACTATATGGAAGACTAAATAACAATAACCTTGTATCCCTTGTATTTAAACAAATAAATATTAACTTCCTAACCGATTCCTAGTCTGTGAAAGTCCAACATCCTTGAAGTCCTGATGGACGGTATCAAATAAGCTTAGTCTTGAAAATTGATTAAAGTCCGATAAACAAATGGACTGATAGGATTGTATGCAAACTTGGGATCCACAAAACGAAAGTTGATATCAGTTTAGCTAATTGTATAATCAAAATAACAAAAACATAATCTGTCGTTTTTAAAGAAGTTTCATGGGCTATTCCAAAGAGATATACGATTCTACATACATTTGGCATTTTCAATAGTTTCTGGTGTCTTTTTAATGGAATTATGAAGGTCTGTTAACAGACGATATGACAAAGAGAAAATGCATCAAAAAATAGTAAGTAGTAGTGATTAAACTATAGTGAAAATTGATCTAAACCATGCTTGTTTACTTTAACTGGTTACTAAGTGGTAATCAGATTCTTATTTCTCTACTTCATAATGTTGTTCGAATATTAGCAATCAATTTATGATGGAATCATTATATAAAGGGGCTATAAAATATCATTTAGACTAACAGTCAGATTGAATGTTAACGGTTAATATGCACTAAGGATTACGTTATGATGGAACTGATTACGTCTCAGTTGTTAATTTCTGTTAACCGAGATTTCAGTCGTTTGAATATTTTTTTTCTGGTTAGCATTTTTTTATCGAGTTAGTTTTCTACAGGACGGAGTCGCTAACCCAATGCCCAACCCGCCTACTTTATCCGGGTTTGGGACCAGTAGTAGCCCCAGAGGTGCTCCAGGCAGAGGTATTTTCAGCAGGATTTGGGGTGACGAACAAGCACGAACAGACTGGAAAAAAGAACTTCTGATCAAAATACCAAAGAAAGGCGGTTTCACCAAGTGTGATAACTACAGAGGCATCACTCTTCTCTCAATACCGGGAAACGTCTTCAACAGGGCATTGTTTAACAGAATGAAGGACTCTATAGATGCCCAACTTCGAGACCAACAGACAGGATTCCGTAAGGATAGATCGTGTACAGACCAAATCGCAACTCTACGGATCATTGTGGAACAATCAATTGAATGGAATTCATCACTCTACATCAACTTCATTGACTACGAAAAGGCATTTAATAGCGTGGATAGAACAACACTATGGAAACTTCTTCGACACTACGGCGTGCCTCAGAAGATAGTCAACATCATACAAAATTCCTATGATGGATTACACTGCAAAATCGTGCATGGAGGATATTTCACAGAATTGTTCGAGGAAAAGACCGGTGTCAAGCAGGGTTGCTTACTCTCACAACTTTTTAATTCTCCTGGTGATCGACTGCATCATGAAGACATCAACATCTGAAGGGAAACACGGGATACAATGGACATCTATGATGCAGTTGGACGATATAAACTTCGCAGATGATCTGGCCCTTCTATCCCAAACGCGACAACAAATGCAGGAGAGGACGATCAGTGTAGCAGCAGCCTCAACAGCATTAGGCCTCAATATACACAAAGGGAAAAGCAAGATTCTCTGACACAACACAGCATGCAACAATCCAATCACAATTGACGGAGAAGATTTGGAAGATGTAAAAACCTTTACGTATTTGGGCAGCATCGTTGATGAACACGGTACTGGATCTGATGAAGATGTGAAGGCGCGGATCGGCAAAGCAAGAGCAGCATATTTACAACTGAAGAACATCTGGAACTCAAAACAACTGTCAACCAACACCAAGGTCAGGATTTTCAATACAAATGTCAAGACAGTTCTACTGTATGGGGCGGAAACCTGGAGAACTACGAAAGCCATCATCCAGAAAATACAGGTGTTTATTAACAGCTGACTACGCAAAATACTTCAGATCCGTTGGCCGGACACTATTAGCAACAACCTACTATGGGAGAGAACGAAGCAGATTCTAGCGGAGGAAGAAATCAGGAAGAAGCGCTGGAAGTGGATAGGACACACATTGAGGAAAGCACTGAACTGCGTCACAAGCAAGCTCTTACATGGACTCCTCAAGGTCAAAGGAGAAGAGGAAGACCAAGGAACGGATTACGTCTAGAAATGGAGATAGACATGAGAAAAATGAACAAGCACTGGATGGAACTAGAAAGGAAGGCCCAGGATCGAGTGGGTTGGAGAATGCTGGTCGGTGGCCTATACTCCATTGGGATTAACAAGTGTAAGGAAGTAAATAAGTAAGTTTAGGTAATAGTATATCTACAAATTGTTAGTCCGGATAACTAAAGAAGAGAAAAGGATTAGGAAAATGGTTAATTCTCTAAGTTTATAAGAACGTGTGATTACTTCATTTAATATTTATGTAATTAACATCGATTAAATACTCATAGTTCAACACAATTCAACAAAAAAAAACATACATACATACATACACCGAACTGGCTGTTCGATTCGTCTCATTCTAGTTTCATCAATAATTCAATGGACTTCTTTAAAATTTCTAATTAACATGCAAATTATGGTGTTTGATTAGAAAATTCTGTTACTCATTTATAAGACACTATGTTCAATCATAAGTAAATTACCATGTTCATTATCATCGAATTATTGTACAATCCCTTTTTTGTTCTTAAAGAAATTGAAATAAACACACAAATTATTTGGATTGAGGTTGAGGTTAGACATTAATGTAGTTGAATGCCAGCTCAATGGTCTAATGATTAAGCGTTCAAGTGTGAGACTGAAGGGTCTTGGGTTTGAATCCCATTAGCGGGATCGTGGATGCTCACTGTTGATTAACCCCTTACTACGACGAAACGATCGTCCAGTGCTTAAAGATTTCAAGAGATGTTATTCATGGAAGTCAAATCCACTGTCAACTTAACATCAATTTATTTAACCATCGACTGAAATAGGCCACCGACCAGAATTCTCCAACCCACTCGATCCTGGGCCTTCCTTTCCAGTTCCATCCAGTGCTTGTTCATTTTTCTCATGTCTATCTCCATTTCTAGACGTAATCCGTTCCTTGGTCTTCCTCTTCTCCTTTGACCTTGAGGAGTCCATGTAAGAGCTTGCTTGTGACGCAGTTCAGTGCTTTCCTCAATGTGTGTCCTATCCACTTCCAGCGCTTCTTCCTGATTTCTTCCTCCGCTAGAATCTGCTTCGTTCTCTCCCATAGTAGGTTGTTGCTAATAGTGTCCGGCCAACGGATCTGAAGTATTTTGCGTAGTCAGCTGTTAATAAACACCTGTATTTTCTGGATGATGGCTTTCGTAGTTCTCCAGGTTTCCGCCCCATACAGTAGAACTGTCTTGACATTTGTATTGAAAATCCTGACCTTGGTGTTGGTTGACAGTTGTTTTGAGTTCCAGATGTTCTTCAGTTGTAAATATGCTGCTCTTGCTTTGCCGATCCGCGCCTTCACATCTGTATCAGATCCAGTACCGTGTTCATCAATGATGCTGCCCAAATACGTAAAGGTTTTTACATCTTCCAAATCTTCTCCGTCAATTGTGATTGGATTGTTGCATGCTGTGTTGTGTCAGAGAATCTTGCTTTTCCCTTTGTGTATATTGAGGCCTAATGCTGTTGAGGCTGCTACTACACTGGTCGTCTTCTCCTGCATTTATTGTCGCGTTTGGGATAGAAGGGCCAGATCATCTGCGAAGTTTATATCGTCCAACTGCATCATAGATATCCATTGTATCCCGTGTTTCCCTTCAGATGTTGATGTCTTCATGATGCAGTCGATCACCAGGAGAAATTGAAAGGGTGAGAGTAAGTAACCTTGACTGACACTGGTCTTTTCTTCGAACGAGTTTGTCAACTGTCCTCCATGGAAGATTTTGTTGTTTAATCCATCATAGGAATTTTGTATGATGTTGACTATCTTCTGAGGCACGCCGTAGTGTCGAAGAAGTTTCCATAGTGTTGTTCTATCCACGCTATTAAATGCCTTTTCGTAGTCAATGAAGTTGATGTAGAGTGATGAATTCCATTCAATTGATTGTTCCACAATGATCCGTAGAGTTGCGATTTGGTCTGTACACGATCTATCCTTACGGAATCCTGTCTGTTGGTCTCGAAGTTGGGCATCTACTCCAGAAAATGCCTCGTGAAGTCAGTCACTCGTGATAGGTCTTAGGTTTGAATCTCGAGAGGGGCGGGATCGTGGTTGCGCACTGTTGAGGAGTCCCATACTAGGAGGAAAAAGTCATCCAGCGCTTCCAGGTTTTCTTTGATGGTGTAGCTTGAATTAACTCATGACCTCGACAATTGAAAAGACTAAAATCTCCACAAAACCCCCTTCTGATTATTAGTATTAGATTTCAAATAATGACGTTATGGCATTAGATAACTGTATACAATCCTTATGAATATATCAGTAAAATAAAAATATACAATTGGGAATAAAATTATATTACATCTAACATTTGCAATTACTCTACGCATACATATTCATTCACACATCCATACCTACCTACCCACCTACCTACCCATCTACCTACCTACATACATACTGACATACATACAAACATACATAAATAGGATAATATAGACCGCCCATCAGTACTCCCCATTCATACTATACATACCATAAAGAAATATAACGTGACAAAATTGAATAAAGAACTTCAAAGTAAAGAAGAGAGATACAGCCCTTTTTTTGAGAATGAATAACAACTTCACTATAGTCTAATATAAAACTGATAATTTCACAATAAATTCCATTATCTTTTTTTTTTCTATCTTATTTAACATTCTGCATATTGGTTGTTATTCCTAAATAGAAATTCATTATTCGATTGTTCCATGAAGTTACTTAGTTACTTAACGAATCAATCTTTTCTATTATTACCTATTTAATATCCTTTAGGGAATTAGTAATATACTATTTATATATGATAATAAGTAATTTTATCCTTGATAATAAGCTTAGTAACATACAACCACACACACACACACACAGGCACACACACACATGCACACGCACACACAATTCAATAGAAACTCAAAAGCAGTGAAATGAATAAATAATAAACAAGCCTAAAAGTGTTTAGAAAGAAGAAAACAACAACAACGACAACTCCATTCATTATTATTGTCCATTTTCAATTATTCTTTATGGTTATATCTTTAGGGCATCTAAAAATGAATGAATTTCGGTGGTAAATTATAAGTTCACTTTGAAATTGAAAAAAAAAAACAAACTAAATTGAATCATCAATAGGAGCTTATATTTGTTGTTATTATGAAATAGATGGGAAATTCAATGAATATTTTGGTGGCCCGTGGATCTGACTCCAGATCAGAAGGCTGCGTGTTCGAATCACGTCGGGCTCACCAATGTTGTGCCCGCTTAATCTGACTCCTATTTAGAGCGTATGGATGTTTGCTATAGCCTTTTCTCGTATATCATCGTCGACTTGAATCGCGTTATCCAATAACGGAATTAAATAAGTCGAATAACGAGAATTGACTTGAGAATACATATATTTCGTACATGAAGTGAATGAAGCACAGCAAAGCAAAAATCACACGTATGGAAGATGGCTGGGAAGCCAACTCCCCTCATATAAAAACAGTCTAGATTGATAAGCGAATAAATAACAAGGTCAATGTATGGCTCAAGTAAAATGGATAGAATGGGATGTCCGAAAGCTCGAATAAGGTATATGGGCTTGGCATAATAACTGACACTACAAATACAATGAGATCTACTAATAACTTTGTGATATATTTAAAGCGATTACGAGTTTATCTGGCGAAACTCTTATTTATAGACGAGTCAATCAGAGACGTTTTAGAGATTTCAAGGTTACGGCACCAACTTCAGTGCTTAATGCTAAAATACGTTAGGTTCACAGGGAATTGTGTACAAAACGTGATAATTGAGCGGCTATAACAAGTAAAACGGCAGGAATATAATTTGTGGACGAAACAATCAAGTATAAGATAATAGATCTCGGTTTATAAAGCGAAAACCTTTCATCCATTTGGCTAAACAGATTTCTGGCATGATAGCTGATGTCAGTTCGTGATAAAAACCCCATATATAATTCCTAACTAAGGCAAATTACGACAACTGGATAATGAAAGCACCAGTAACACTGGCTGCAGCCGGGTACTACAATATATACGGATGTTTGGAGAACGTACAGACTCATACATAGGCTTGGTTATGTGCATCGTGTTGTTATCCACAAGTGGCATTTTGTGCACTCAACAACCGGAGTACACATAAACAATATTGAAGCTATGTGGTCGAGGCTGAAAGAGTTTTTGAGACTTTATCATGGCTCTAGAGGCCGACTATTCTGTAGCCGTATGGATGATTTCCTCTACTGCATGCATTATGATTTTAGAACCTCTGAACGTCTTTCTAACCTTGACAAACTTTTGAACCACGTATAAGAAGTGTATCCATTTTATTTTCTTGGTTTTGTATAACATATTTTTACTGTATACTGACTGTTTTCTGACTGGCCAATATTTCTCAAGGTCACTTAACATTTGTTCAAAGGTCGTCCTCCATTAATTAGAGTCTCGCCGTTTATCTAGTCTGTGAATGGAACAAAGATTCTGTGATCAAAAATGCATCTCAGCCCCACTAACTAAAGAGACTGAAGTCCAAGTTCGAAACGGGGAAATATATTACGCAAGTAACCAGAACCACGAGCAATCATGACAAGTCTAATCGGAAATACACCAATTTATATAATGATTTATACCTCCATTTTTGATTAATGATTAGAATAAATCACATATATGAAAAATACTTCATACAAGAATATCGTATATTATTATCAGAAGGAGTTTCAATAGTTTAAATCATGAGTCAATTGAAACTAGACCATCATGGAAAATCTGGAAGCACTTGACAGTCGTTTCGTCCTAGTATGGAACTCTTCAGCAATGCGCATCTACGATCTCGCTCCCCGCAAGATTCAATTCGTATATTATACAGAATAAAATATCACTCTTGGTAACAGCAACAAATACTATACTAAGTGATCATCAAATTGAATTAAACGGAATTAATGTTGAATAAAAATCATAATGAATAAATCCATGTGATTTCGACCTTTCATCCCGTCATAACACTTTGTCAGAAAAAAAAATCCTGTCTACATCAACTTACCATTTAGAGGTGATTAAGATAACCTTTTATTGAAGGCTTAAATCAGTCATTAACAAGACATATTACGTAGCAAAGGTCATTATCAAGGAAACAACAAGGTTCATGCTTCATCGAAAACGATTGAGTCACATCCCACAGTGTTTATTAATTTAAATATGTGTGTGTGGTCACACATAAATAAGGAGGAGTAATCGTGATCTGAAAATTAGGATGTGTGAACATGTACCTAAATGATTGTAGAAATAAATAGAATCAAATGACCCAATAAGGAGGAGAGAATAAACATCCATCATTCTCTATTGCACAAACGTATAATCGAAACAGGTCATAAGATTGAACTTAACTGGGCTTTTGTGGTGTTGTACAAAACTGTAGAGAGGGCATATACTAAGGTTTATTGAAGCCTTACTGATAAGAAAAATTCAAACCCCCTATGTGTATTCAAAAACACTTTGTTCTCATTATAAACCTACCCTAATAATATTAGCTTATTATAATAACGTTTCAAATCATTTTCACATTATATTCTTTATTATCTTTGTCTCCTATTACGCTCCATTTCTAGTTTAGTTGACTTTTTACTTTTATACATTTTTTTAACAAATATATATGTGGGACTCCTCAGCAGTGCTCATCCACGATCTTCCTTTAGTAGTCTAATGATTAAGCGTTCGCATGCGAGACTGATGGGTCCTGGGTTCGAGTCTCGCGAGGGGCGGGATCGTCGATGCTCACTGCTGAGTTCCCTACTAGAACGAAACGATTGTCCAATCGTCCAATAGTAGAAACTCACTTACTGTTTTGGAGTTTCATAGAAGTGTTTTTCATATGCTGGTTACTTCTGTTTCACTGTAATGATAGTTTCTACTGAAAAATTTCTATTTAGTGTTTCATAACTGGATATCACACAGGGAAGGGATATTATTCGTGATTATGAATGTAATTGTAAGTTGATTTGTACTGCATGACCTAGTAACTGTTACACACAAAGAAGCAGAATAAAGAATATATAGCCTATCTGAAGACAATTTTAAAGAGAGTGACATTTACTTTCTCATTATTCATGAAAATTCCTGTGTTCTTATCTTATGTATTTATTAGCGCCAATCTTCTACATTATTCATCCTCATTTCAACAACGGAAGAAATAGAGTGGTGGTGGTGGTATAGATAAATACATTTTGACTGATATACCTGAGAGCAGTAAACATTCACCTATTCATAATGGTTAACATAACAATCAACTCTGAATAACTATAAGAATAACATTGCTAGAGATAACCACTGAATATTTCAATATTAAACTTCGAGTATATAAAAACGTTTGTCTAAATTTCAACGAGTAGTTTCATAATATTTGAGTACTAAGTTAATGTTAGAAAGTGTAATTATGATGAAGTCATAGTATTGTAAAAGTCTGATCATTGATTATATTCTAGAAATCACTAAACTAACCAAGTTGATGGACACGGAGAGTTCACCTAGGGGAGTTGGAAAACCCTCATTCCAAACCAATGGTGCACATGCACCCCAGGATCCTGAAGGAACAAATGACATATGAACCAATTGTTGGTCACCGGTTAAAATGAAACTGCATCTCCTGGCGTTGCTTCACTGCCTTGTGGATCAGACCTCTAGGTCGAAGGCTCCGGGCACGGCCCCCTAAGAAAACCATCTACTTCGGTTTGGACATCCGGGCAGTATTCCACCCCTCACACAAATCGAATCATGTATGTGGTGCATATCTATTTGGTGCCTCCTTGTACCATTGTTTTCGTGTTTAAATAAATACATAAAACTAAATGAGGCCGTTATTATTACAATACAGTTTAATTGTTTATTTATTTTTATGCCCTAAAAAGTAGCTTTCATCGTTGATCCCTTGTAAAATCACCACGATCAAATAACTGTAATTAAGTTGAAACGGTACAAAGAATATAGAGCAGAATAATTTTGTAGTACTGTAGTGAACAAGAACACCAGTGGGGACAATCGAATATATTCGAGTACAAAATTACAGAGCATCACAATAAAATCTGAGAACCATATAGTAAATCGTTAATTCGCAAAATATCAATCCATCATCTCAAACTTGACTGTTCCTATTGAAAACATCAATCCATTGTCTCAGATTTCATTCTTCATGCGTTTTCATATCAAGTGCATTCCGTTCCCGTTCTTTCGTTATCGATCCTCTGAGGAAATACATTCTATGCCTGACCACCGTGATATACTACTTGTGTGGATATAAGTAACCTACATCACATTACAACGAAAATTAAGAGTCAAGTTAGTGACAGATGAATTTCTCAAAAGAACTCAAGTTATTCGTTGATATCTCTTTATGGTTTACTCCATATTTCAAAACTATAGCAACTATCCTATAACCAATTTCGATTATGGTTAATTTTGATTAAACCCTTTTATTAATTTACTTAACAGACAATATCATTTGAATAGGAACAATTCGTATATTTCTATGTACTGTCATGATCACTAAAGTACAAGATAGACTCTAGCTAAAATGTTGATTGCTTAAATATCATTCAATGATTCCTCCACCCACCCACCCACCCACCACCATGTATATATGTGCTGAAATTCTATGATTAGTCCTTGCTTTAGCGTGCTATGTCCTTATGAAGTTTCACTGTAAATTTACCTATGTATTTGCACATACATATTTATTTACCTCCCCTCCCCCTCCACTTCAAATTTGCTTAATGTGCTTATAAATTTGTGGTCTGTGCTAGCGGATAATAAACTGTAGTTGCCACTTCTTTTTACTTTCTGATTTCAAACATCGTTGAGGTTTATCAAATAACGGTTACGGAGATGATTGATTAACGAAGCAAGGTTATTACAAATCATACACCATGTCATATATTGAGAATTATCAAAAAATAATTCATAAACATAAATGACTATTAAAACTCTTATAGTAGATTTCATAACACTTCAACATTTGCTCCATCGAAATACTTGAAAGAACTTTAAAATAGCTTATTCAATATTGACAAAAGTTTCAGATCTGACCGTCAAAGGAAATGAAATAATGGTATATTGTAATGTTGTATCCATAATACACTAGAATCGTTATTGATGGAGGCCTTGATTTTATTTATACTTTACTAGAGAATAATAATACTCTATCAATTAGATGACAATTAAGCATTAACTTCATAATGAAATCCTTTGATCGATATCAGAATTCAACTTTAATTAAGTTCAAGCAGACGTCGGATATAAACAAACGAGTGGAGTAGCCATGGGATCGGTTGTATTCTTAATTGTCTCTAATTTGTTCATATCCAAAGTGGAATAGCATATTTTGTCAGCGCCATGAGATCATACATTTGGTTCAGATAAGTAGATGACTCCTCTAAGGAACTTTTCTAAACTGATCTCAAAATTTATCAATATATGTCTAATAACAGTGTTCATATTTGGTAATATGACCTATTGAGTTCTAATTTGTTGGTCTACAGGTAAGTTGTGCAGGTTAAGATGATGGTTGTAGATAGTCAATTGGAAACCCTGGACCCGGGTTTCGTGCCATTTGGCACTCGTCAGCAAGGTGTACTTGTAATCTTAAGGGAACTGGTGAAGCTGGATGACACGGGATCGAATCCGTCAGGGAGCACCAGTTCCCTCAAGATTACAGGTACAACTCTCTGACGAGTGCCAAGTAACACGAAACATAGGTCCAGAGTTTCCTGTTAACTACCTCCAACCACCATTTTATCTCAACATTGTTCACACAATGTCGAGTCACCTAGAATAGTGGCCACATTGCAACTTGGTCGATAGGATTCGATCTGCACTAAGTAAGGACTTGACACACATGACATTGATCACTACCCAGTATTCAATCAATTGTGATTAACGTGTGCAAGTCATAAGATTTCACTGTTCTAGGTTTGATCCCTAATGTTGCTAAAAGTGTCAATAATCAAGACAAACTAGCATTTTCATGCCCCTTTTACTTTCAGCTATCCTTTATGGACGAAATCTATCTGGATATCAGCATTTCCTGTTTTGAATTAATCGTTGATAACTAATTATGCTTGTGCTTTAAGAAAATGCTTATTATATACATATATTATGCATCAAATTACTAAGATAAAGGAAAAGTATCACCATAGTGGTTTGTATATTTCTCACTCTACTTATTCCTTTCACTAATGATAGTTGATTATCATCGAATTCATGCATGAATTATATATTTTATAATAAAAAGAAAATCTGTCATGGGAATAAAACTTGTCATAAACATTTGTGAATGAATATAAGTAAGTGCTAGTTACATTTTAAAAGCATCTTGTAGACAGTTTTGGAATATTCATTAGTGATATCTTTATAGAACTTTTATTTCATTGGAATTTTGCTTAGATGATAGTGGATAATTCTTTACGCTAATCAAACATCTCTTACTGAATAAACTATTATTGATTAATCACTGGATGATGATCAATGTCATGTATGTCAGGTTGTTCTTAGTGCAGATCGAATGCTATCGACCAATTTGCAATATAGCTACAAGTCTGGTTGACTCAACATTGTGTGTACTATATTGAAATAAGATGATGGTCGAAAGTATTCAACAGAAAACCCTGAAACCAGATTTCGTGTTACTTGACACTCGTCAGAGGGTTGTACTTGTAATCTTGAAGGAATTGTTAGGTGCCGGACGGATTCGATCCCGCGTTATCCAGCTTCACATTCATAGACGTTGTGTATACATCTGAGTCCAACAGGAGGGCAGTCATGGCCCGGATATCCCAGTGCTAACGTCTTTGACTGTGAACCTGGTGACACAAGATTGAGTTAGCCAGAGAGCATCAGTGCCCTCAAGATTACAGGTACACTCCAGTAACAAGTGCCAAATGGTACAAAATCTAGGCCGAGGGTTTCTTGTTGAATACCTTCAACTATCATATTATCTCAATATTACTTTTTATCATTTGCATTTAACGAAGGCATTCACGATATTTTATGTTGATTTGTGAAGTTAAGTGAATGAAGTGGATGGGAAAAAAAATGTTCTTCATTAACTTGTCTTATTTTTACCCTGTAATATATTTTCATTTCTTTCATTTATTCTTTGTTTTCTTTGAACCCTAATCTAATCCATTTTTCCCAATTGCACTAAGACATTAGAAAATTGTGAATTATGAAGATAAAATTTATTCCGATGATCATTAGGTTTGTATTTTGTAAATTATAATAATCAAAATCTGGAAGTAGTCACAATTGTTTGATCACTGGGTGGTGATCAATGTCATGCTTGCTTGGGTGACACGAGATCGAATCCGCCAGGGAGCACCAGTTCCCTCAAGATTACAGGTACACCTTGCTGACGAGTGCCAAGTAGCACGAAACCCGGGTCCAGGGTTTCCTGTTGATTACCTCCAACTGCCATCTAAATCTGGAAGTAGTGGATGATCGTTTCGTCTTAGTATGAGACTCCTCAGTAATAGGCATCCACAATCTTGCTCTCGTAATTCAAATCCAGAATCTATCGGTCACGCACGCAAACACTTAATCTTTAAACCACTGAACCGGTATCCAATGATGTTAATGTCTAACTTCAATCATTTCGTTACATAATCGAATTCCCACTCAACATTGTTAACATGTAATTGTTTCACTGTCAACTTCGATTTGCAAATATTTCACTCATATATAATAGTAAATGGAAAAAGTAAATGTTGCCTGGATGACACATTAAAATTAAGTCTCAATTAGTAGTTGTGTTATGACGAATAATTTGACCAGTAACTCATTTATCAAGTAATAACAATTTATTATGTAATGGTTAGTTAAATGTATTTAGCTGTCCTAACCAAAGTACCATGTACATAAGTCACAACTGACCTTGATCGAAACTAAAAGGAGAATTCGAATCAATACAAATCCATCATCTTCAGGTTTCATATCAATTACTATTCTCCCTAAATTAGTTGTTCAGGATCCAACAGTCTATATTTCTAACTTGTAGTCTACAAGCAAGTTATAGTCAATAAAAAGTAATAGTCTTATAGACAAACGTATATACACCATGTATCTCTGCAACGTAGTATACAGACTACTAACCACATTATGGCTGATAAATTAATCGTTCAACTTGAAGGTATTCCACTATGTACAAGAATATATTCAATGCCGAATAAAAAGATCCTTAAGTAAAAACAAAACACAGCTACCTGATTTCTTGTGGTACTACAAATATCGCCTAATCATTTGAAACTTCAGACTATTACATCATAACTTTTTATCTACACTGGTTAATGTAGTTTAATTCCGAATGATGCAGAAATACAACATCCCTTTTGAAGTTACTTCCAAATAAATACATGAATATACATATAATTGTGAAAGCAAATACATAGGAGAGGATGAAGAAAGTAATCTACAAGATTTTCTCATCATATCCCATTAGATTTATGTTTGGAGGAAGGTAAAGTTCTCACTTTCGAGGTTCCCTGTAACTTTATGGATAGTTAATTTCACAAATTTGTTAAAAGTAACTTCTGATTAGCGAACACTACTTTTCTCGGTTTCACTAAAGCTACGATGATTAGGTGATTTCAACTTGACTCTTGTACAGAGGAATAAGTGATGTAACATTGTTTGTTAAGTAATATCATTATTATATGGATTCGTTTTCACTCATGATGTTAACTTAATATCATTGATGTATTTTGATTATGTACTCAACCTAAATAACTACCTTCACCTTTAGATGCCTGGATAAGATGGAAAGCGTGTTCAGCAATCTGCAGTTAACTAAAATTCATTTATTCAATAAAACGTGTGACAAAATGACCGTGGATTGGTTGAAGTTAGACATTAACACCGTTGGATGCCGGCTCAGTGGTCTAGTGGTTAAGTGCCAGTAGGTCCTGGGTTCGAGCCCCGGGTGGTGCGGGGTCGTGGATGCGCACTGCTGAGGAGTCCCGTACTAGGACGAAACGGCCGTCCAGTGCTTCCAGGTTTTCAATGGTGGTCTAGCTTCAACTGACTCATGAGTTCAATCTGTGAAAATGACCACTGTTGGGATGGTTTTCGAGAAATACAACGGAGCCTCTAGAGACCGTAAAGGAGTCGAAGGGTTTCAAATTAGTCAAAACCTAACGAAGCTTTCTAGAGTATTACCATGGCATGCTATGACTAGACAATTGCACAACTTGCTTCCTTGAAGATTGGCTGAATTTCAGTGATGTTATAGCGAATGATATTGTCTATAAATAGCTATGATTTTCAGTGCGTTTGGGATTCTTACCAAACAATCACTTTCTTCTGTCTTCTAATTTGCGACTGTGTGGTTCTATTCGTTCGAGTGCCGTTAGTTGTATATCGTGTTATGCATTAACTGAATGGAGAACATAACAGCCACACCAAGGCAAACTGCACAGGATGAACGTATATCGAGTAAGACTGATTGAAAATATCAACGGTGAAATAATTCAAAACGCTTTAAGAGTTAAAAAGCCATGAAGATTTCGGCGAGATTATAATTTATAAATGAAGCAATCAGATATAGGAAAACAGGTCTTGTATTTTGAAGCGAAAATCATTCATCCCTTTTGGCTGAATAACATTTTCACATTTTAGCTGATATCAGTTCGTGATGAAAATCTTATATCGAATTCCTAACCATAACCATCAACTGTATATCGCGACACTTATTCCTCACACTGGTTTATGATCATTATTTAGTCCTAAGTAATAGGTGAACATTCTGAAGGTCACTTCAACGTCTCTTAGAGGTCATTCATAAATTGTAGTCTCAACCAGATCCTGGTAGGCTCGATTGCATTTTGCCCGCAAATGCCTTGGTACGGCCAAGAGTGGGGAGAGTCAGCTCTCCCTCTCGAAATGCCTTCACATGGCCATGCGTATATAGCCTCTGCCAGGGAAGTCCTATTCACTTCCTTCTCGTGGCGGGGGTGTTGTTTACGAAATTGAGAGGAGGAGAACGAACGTCCGGCGCTTTAACCGGGTTGGTGGATATGGAGGACCCGCTAGGTAACTTGGAAAATCCTGATTCGAAACCAATGGTTTAAATGGGTTCCGGTATTCTGAGTGAACAAATGGCGTATGAACCTATTGTTGGTCACCAGCTACCATGAGACTGCATCTCCTTACGTTACTCCATTGCCATGTGTATCAGACCTTTAGGTTGAAGGCTCCGGATGTGGCTCCCTAAAAAACCACCTATTTTGGTTTGGGTACCCGGGCAGTATCCCATCCCTCATACAAATCAAATGAGATTTATGTGGCGCATAGTTATCTGGTGCTGGCTCCTACCAATATTTAAGTATTCAAATAAATAATTAAGTATTTTCAAATATCATTTTACGAATATTATTGCAAACTACTTATTATTTACTTATTATCAAAATATTATTTACAACAAAGTCTAAATGGAAACTGTTAACAACATCAAAAAGCAACTATACAACCTAAAAGACTGAAGGCATGTTACATTGGAATGTTACATAACAAATTGCATCTAAATTGTTTGTTTCTTTTTTTTAATCGAAGTGAAGGACGTTTTCTCTCTCGAAAGGATTACTGTTTAACCAAATGGTACTTTATGTTAACAATTTCATCAGAATTTGTAATGACTTGACAGTAAGTAGTTTGTTATGTAGCTGGTGTCGTAGCACAATAATTCTATTGTCTAGATACTAAAAAGTCGAATGTAAAGCTCTGTGTTCGATCTCTTTAATTAGATTTTATTCATAATCTATTCATGTGATGATACAATACGATGAAGACTGAAAGCAAGTAAGAAAGGTAGCATTATATTATGGATTCTAATGATTTGCTTTCGCTTTCTCCCATCAACTTCTTATGTCTAATGATCATTACATTCACAGAAATATTTACTTCACATTTATGCATTGATCTGTGTACATGGAATAGTTGAGATCATTTCAAATTGTTGAAGCTTGTAAAGTTTACTGATTGACTCAGTGTTTATACTACAGTCAGTGTTGATATTATGACTTGTTGATGAATGATCACATAATCTGTGACTATGATTGTCTGAATGATTAGAAACTTTGACAGATTTCAATTCATTATCAATGATTGACTGTTTATTCATACTATTTGAAAGTGATTTCGTTGAATCAATATTCTGATTTGATTGAGTCTTTAATTGTAACGCTTTCCAACAACCTTCACGTAAACCTAAATCAAGAAAGAATAATAAACATGGTAATAATAGTCCAGAGCATGCATAAGCCCACCAACGAAAATCTGCTATACGATCAACACTTAAATGAATCCAACATTTATTCATTGAATAATCTGATAAATTAAGATCATCATTCATAGTTGATGAAATGGATTGAATAGAAGATAAAGGATAATTTGTAGAGATTGATGAAGTCCCATAAGAATTCATCATTTGATGATATAGAGATTTCGGTATATTCATTGGTTGACATAAACCATATGCTAATGTCACTAATATATATGGTGACCATGTACCAACTGCAATAATACAACTAACTAAATTAATTGCTACCACTAATTGTTCACCTTGATATGCAGTCAACCATAAATTTGTCTTGAACATATCGTTTCCATTCTTCTCATTAGATAATATTTGACTTTGATGAAATGGTGCTTGTTGTTGATAACTTGGTTTTAAACTATGTGATCTCATGAGACAATCGTTTGTTGAAGTCATTTCATTTCGACATTTAATTTGATAATCAGATTTTGATTTATGCATTCCATGTGTTAGTTTAAAATCTACTTGTGAAGTCATTGGAGAGGTATGCTGATGATGTAATAGTTGATGTTGACAGGATGGAGAAGTAGAAGATTCAAGGAATGATGTTGGTGACATCATTGATGATAAATAATAATGATGCTGATCTAATCCAGTTGAATTCAATGGTTCATATGAATGATTAAACGACAATAACTTAACTTGTTCACCATCCAAATTAAATAAAAAAGCATTTGAAGTAATTGGTTCTTCACTGAAAGTATTCGAACCTAATTTACCTGTAAACAAACTATTAATATTATGATTATTATCTGACATAGAATTCATTGTTATTGTAGTTACTGAAGTGGAATATGAATGTTTTTCAGAATTTCTTTCCATTTCTGTCTTAGAATTATTTATCAGACTAGAACTTTGATTTGGTACAGTTTGATCACCATTCTCCGAGATACCAATATTAGATATACGGCTTATAGAATTGGTCATTGTAATTCGACCATGTGTAGGACATTCAAACATTGAAATTGATGTTGGAATTGTTGTTTGTAAATCACTTAAATGACTCATAGGTAAATAACTAGTTGATAAACGAGTTGGTGATATGGATGATTGATTTAATTGTATTCGATCAATCGATCCATTGTTACTAAGTAATAATGTTTCATTTGTATAAGCTGGATTTAACTGATAAGAATTTGTCATCATTGATAATTGTCTATATTGAGGATTTTGTAACAATATTCTATTCGACATTGTTCCATCAAAGATTGAATGAAAGTTATTCAATAATCCAGTATTCTTTTCTCTCCAAATGAATTGAGTATTTTGTCTTTTAAAATGATTTGCTTCATGTTTTGGAATGACTGAATCTTGTGAACACATTCCTTCATTGTATTCTCTAGTATTATTATTATTATTACTAGTACTAGTACTATTATTGTTTCTAGGGTAACGTACATTTAATAAAGCATTCAACATTTCTGGTGAATGATTACGTAATCTATGCAAACTGTATAATTGTAATACAATTAATATTAAACATGTGATTAATGGTAAAGCATATGCAATTACAGTACGTATTATTAAAAAATTTGGATCTAATAATAGACAGACTGTATTCCATTCAGAATTCGTTTGTTTATCATTTATAGGATCTTTATTCAACATAGAATAATGTTGATATGAATTGACATGATAGGATGTAACTGATGATGATGATGATGATGATGATGTTTCGATTGTACCAGTGTATAATTTAACATGACGACGATCACTTAATGCTATTTGACCAATGGATTGTATACAAGCCATAAACCATGGTGAACCTATTTTTAACCATAATGCTGGTCTTCTATATGATGAGGATAAATAAAATATTGGATTCTTTAATCGTAAATATGTATCTAAACTTGAAAAGAATGTTTGTAAAAATGTTAAATTGCAAAATAAAGTATCTAAATAGATTGAATATAAACAGAAAATATGAACTTGTGATGTACCTGAAAGAGAAAATTAAAAAGAAAAGAAGAGAATAGAGAAAAAGATTCATGATAAAGTACATCACAATTTATTACTTAAAGTACTTTATGAAATTGAGATCTACAGATAAAATAGAATGATTGCGACAGGGTAATAATATACTGTAGTGATCGGTATTCAATATAATCCTTAATACGTCGTGTACAGTTCGTTTTCATAACCATCCTATATAACGCTCCAACAGTATATTAATCAGAAGGTGAATACAAAGTGTTGATTATGTTTATTATGGGACCACACACATATATATCCAAAATTACAGGTGCGTTAAACAAGCATGAATGAGTTGTGCCGAAAGGCAACTAGGCAAGCGAGTGAGTCAGCGAATATGAGTACGAGTAAGCGAGTACAATTGAGCGCGAGAGAGACAGAGCAATGAACATGAATAACATGAACATATATATATATATATACAGTGGAATGAGTGAATCATCGAATCAATTAAGCGGTTAAGTAGTAAGCCTAGCAGAGTGAATAAATGCGTCGGCAGTAAGCAATGCTCAAGCATACATGTTTATACATTCGCAACAATAATAAGGATACAATGATGTAGATAAGCTGTTGTTGTATGGATGACTCAGTTCGTTAATAAGTTAACAAAATTAATTTCAACAGTTGAGATCATGAGTCAGTTGAAGTTAGACCACCATGGAAAACCTGGAAGCACTGGACGGCCGTTTCGTCCTATTGTGGGACTCCTCAGAAGTGCGCATCCACGACCTCGCCTCATGGCATTCGGACTCAGGACCTATCAGTTTCGCGTCAGACGCTTAACCAACTAGACCACTGAGCCGGCTGTGATCCAACGGTGTTAATGTCTAACTTCAACTAACCCACGAAATTGATCTCAACTGTTGCAATTACTACAATCTCCGCAAAACCCCTTCTGATATTAACAAAATTACTTAACCAAATTAAATGTGAACCAACTCAATTGCATGTGAGTTACTAAAACTGTTCACAGTGTCCAACATCTGATGTAAAACAAACTGAACTTAGGTATTGTGCCAGTTAGTTAAATGATCACAATCGGATTAGATCTATGGAATCTGATCAACCATAATGTAGAACAATTGTATATGACTTAGGGTACTTTATAATGATGAATGATCAACATGATTGACATTTATACTTTTGCAAGAGATAACAATGAATTTCTGATTGCGTTTTTTTTTTCTTTGGTTTACTGATGTACTTCGCTTATATTTTGAATGGAAATGAATGAAATTATATCTAACAATCAGTTTATAAGCATATGTGTTCTATCATGTTCAGTGAACAAACTATTGTCAAGCTACAAGTTTTTATTCTACAATATTTGATGTTATCTCATTTAAAATACTCGTTATTTGATGTTACACAGTCGTGAAAGCTCTTAAAAGTTTGACTTGATGAAGTACTCATCCTATACACAACATTTATCACTGGTGGTAACATTGCAAGTTAGAGTAGTGCTGTTTTCAACCACATGTTTAATGTTCTTTTGATATAGGAAAAGGATAGACTTTCATGGCTAACAAGTTGGATAGATCATTCCGCATAATTAAGAGATCATAATATACATATAGATAAGCATATGCATATACATAAATACTTACATATATAATTCAGTTTATTCCATCAGATACTAATTACTACTCATAGACAAATTGGTCAAGGAGGAGTGTCTGGTTGAATAAGAAGATAATCGTCAAAAGTAGATTACATTACCAAGTACATTCAATTGATGTTAAACAACACTTTCTGCACACATTTTTCACATACTACTTTACAAGAAATATATCAGTGGATTTCATTCTTATAATATTTATTCACGATTGACATTTTATAGAAACCTTACACAATCACTAAACATAACTATACTAATCATAGTGTACTTATTAGTAGTCTGTTTTAGGTAAGTGTGATCAATTATGTTGACAAAATTCTAATAGGTCACTTCTTTTTTTATTTAATTCTGATGATTTAGATCCATATCACTCAATATCATGTCCGAGATGTTCTGGTAGCGACTGTTTTTATATATGCAATAAATTGGTTGAATTTCATTCATAATCTTACTAAACAAAACAGTCATAAGTAAATGAAAGCGAACAAGAGTTGTTTCTATGAAAGTACAGCGAATTAGATGTTCATTCACTTATAGATTTGTCCCTTGATATTTGAAAATAATCTCTATGTAGACCTATTAAATCAAAATTACACATTCATGTAGTATACATAGAACTTTACAAATAACATTTCGATTGATAATCTCTGTCTAACTTCTTGGATATCGATTTGGAAAGTAGACATTCAGTTCTATTCATCAGAAAGTGTTTCCTTTCTCTTTTAGACAACAAAAAAACGAAAGAAAATGTCTGATGATTTATCATTTCAATCTATCGATCGATTCATTTGAACAATATTCTTTATGACATAATCACTAGAATATTGTCTTACATTACTATTTTTGAAAAAATGTTATGTGTATTTTGAAGTAAAACAAAAAATGAAGAAAAACATACGAAGGAATGAATACTCTATTGTCGGTATAGTGGTTGTGAAGATTGTTAGGTTCTTGATTGAGATCATGAACCGATTGATGTTAGACCACCATTGAAAACCTGGAAGCACTGGACGACCGTTTCGTTCTGTTGTGGGACTCCTCAGCGGTGAGCATCCACGATCCCACTCGCTGGATTCGAACTCAAACAAAACTATAGATCTGTGAGAATTCTTCATTTTGTAGGTGATCTTCATCATAAATAAGCATCTGTTCTGTTTGAATTAGAATAGTATTTGTAGGTGATCAGTCAGTTACAATGTAGCACCAGGCACATGTATGCATCGGTTCAATTTGTCACACCTCATAGAAGGACTAACTTACATGGTAGTAATATATGAAAGAAAGATTATGTATAAAGATATGATAGAGGAAGGAAGGAAGGAAGGATTAGTTCTTAGAAAGAAAGATATAAAGTGAATTTAATTTTACGGTTTAAGGAAAGACAACGTGTGTATACACCTATATGATTGTGATGGAATTTGTAGGTAGTACAGGTAGGTGACTAAAGTTTTAAATATATCATTCAACGTTTTATCAACGAAGTAGTCTGAAGTTATCATTGATCTTACAAAGTGTCAGTGACTTGAATTTCCCCTCCCTATATGATCGTGTGTGATAGTAAGATGATACATATATAAATGTTAGCATTATTGACAATATTTTAACATTAGATAAATGTAACATAAAGAATTGAACAATCATTCATTTACCTTTAAATGGTGTATTTGTATTAACAACATTTCATTATTGTCCCATTGATATTCTTTCTGTATTTTAATGGATTTGATAAGAGATGGGTTTGTTAGTGATCGAATTCAAGACCTTCAACTCTTCTAATGAATGTCTAACCAGTAGAAGTCCTAGTGTGAATTTATGACTAGTGGAGTTCATAGGTGTTGATTATTTATTTATTTGAACACATAAGTATTGGTACAAGAGGGCACCAAATATGTATGCGCCACACAAAACAATGAGAATGGGATGTAAAAAAAGGTAGGGAGTGTAACAAAAAAAGGAGAACAATAACGATCAGATTAGTGTAAGTGTTATATCCCGATAAGCATAATGAATGGTAACCTTTAGAATCCATTTATGGACCAATACTAAACGTATATTTTTTATCGTGTAATTGTTTTGTAGCTAAGCTGTTCATATTCATGTCCCTCTTATTATGAGTTTTATTTTGACCTACGAACTATTATTACACGATTTACCATTCTTGAGTTATGCCCTGTCTATCAATTACTATCTCCTTCATTCACAGACACATTTGGCTAATTCTTGTACAAATGTTGTTTCATATTTTATGGTACGATGTGGTCTGTCTGGTTGGTATATAAACTCAGAATGCTTGAAATACATGATTCATATCACAGAGGCTCGGATTGGTGTTCTGGACTTAACTGGTTGGGCTAGGCAGGAAGAAGGACCAGTAAAGACTCTAGACTGCTCGTACGTGTTTTATGCATCATTAGTCTGGTCGATAAATCACCGTTCTTTAATTGGCGGTATCATAACGTTATACATTAAAAGGACATAAGGCCTAAGTTATAACACATATAATATGCTAGATTTTCTGGACATAAACAAATCTTGGAGTATAGAGTTTTCTTCCACACTTCACGCCTCTTCTCTCGTGCTCAAATTGTTGTGTAAATTTAGCCTGGAGTTTACTAAAAAAAGTTTAGGAAACCGAGTCTTGTATTGTTTGGGACGTTAGATCCCCAAAACTCATATTTTGTAATTTTATCTTTGTGGAGCTTGTATGCAGATGTATGCTTGGGCATTTCTTGCCACCCACGCACATAGTCGATTGATGAACTTATCGATTAAATGTTTAAAAACTTCCATGGCAATATAGATTATATATATTTTGTATAAATACGCTTGATTTGTGTGCTTGATGGACCTGGTATCTTCTAGTTGTCTGTAGAATACACTTTCTACATCTTACCAAGACTTATGGATTGAGTTAGCTGAATCGGGGACAACGGACCAGTATAGCATATCGAGTCTCTGAATCCTTGATTCTTCGTTCCGTTCCGAGTAAGACGAATTAGTAGTAGCATTCAAGCGTAACGAATATAACAAGTATTCAATTAGAAGATTTATCAATGACTGAATTCCTTAAAAAATACATTAAAAAATGGATCATTGTGTGCGAGGATTGGCAAAGCAAGGGCCGCATTCCTACAACTGAAGAACATATGGAACTCAAAACAACTTTCAACCAATATCAAAGTGAGAATCTTCACTACCAACGTCAAGGCAGTTCTACTGTGCGGAGCTGAAACTTGGAGAACTACGACAACCATCATCAAGAAGGTGCAAGTATTTATAGATAGTTCTCTACGCAAGACACTCAACATCCATTGGCCGGATACCATCAGCAATAGCTTTCTGTGGGAGAGAACAAACCAGCTTCCAGCTGAAGAGGAAATTAGGAAAAGACGATGGAAATGGATAGAACATACATTACGCAAATCATCAAACTGCATCGCGAGACAAGCCCTAACTTGGAATCCTGAAGGGAAGCGGAAAAGAGGAAGACCAAAGAACACATTACGTTGGATAATAGAAGTAGATATGAAAAGGATGAATAAGAACTGTAAGGAGCTGGAAAGGATTGCCCGGGACAGGGTTTGATGGAGAATGGTGGTGGTTGGCGTATCCTCCTTCACGAGGAGTAACAGGCGTAAGTAAGTAAACAAGTGATCATTGTGTGTTTGTAAAATTGATGAATCTAGTTACAATCTTTTCATAGCAACAAATGAACTAAGATATAACAAATCGAATATTCAACGTTTATTGATTATCTTGAAAGACTTGGAAATGTCAACACCAAATGAACTGTTAAGTGAAAACATACTGGTTGTTAAGGGAAAATACACACACATGCACACACACACACACATGAATCCGTATTATTATTCTACGTTAGTTGTTTTTACACTAGACAAAACTAGAAAGATAAGAACAAGATATAACTAACGTATTTCTTTGTCAAATCGATTGTAACACATTCATTATCAAACATTCACCGTCAATAATATGGGGGAAAATATGAATTAATCATATCTGAACAATACTGATGTATTATGTAATGAATTATTGAATAGTCTACTGGGGGAGGATGGGTATAAATGACTAACGATGAATGAATGATTTCATGCATAAATGAAAATGAAAATGATCTACGTATTGAGTCTACCATATCTTTTTAGATATTTAACTTTGAAATGATAAAGATGAATAGCTACGTATGTAACTTTATGAAAAGAATATTTATATATGCCAGCAATTACAGTTACATTATGAAAGTTATTAGGGATGATTGTTAATTGCGATCCCCAAATGCGCTAGTACGGCTGAGAGTGGAGAGAGTCAGCTCTCTCGCTCTCTCTCAAGTGGCCACATGCATACAACCACTGCCTTCTCGAGGCGGGAGTGTTGACTATGAAATTGAGAGGACGAAAAACGAATATCCGGAGATTTAACCGGGTTGGTGGTCACCGAGGATCCACTTAGGGGAGTTGGGAAACCGTGATTCCAAACCAATGATGTACATGGACTCCTGGATCCTGAGTAAATAAATGGCGTATGAAACTATTATTGGTCACCGGTTACCATGGGACTGTGTTTCCTTACGTTACCCCACTGCTTTGTGGATTAGACCTTTAGGTCAAAGGCTTCGGGTGTGGCTCCCTAAGAAAACCACCTGTTCCGGTCTGCACACACATGTAGTAACACAGACCTCATACAAATGGAATGATTTATGTGGCGCATATCTATTTGATGACTTCTTGTATCAATGTTACTGTTCAAATAATTAAATAAATGAATAAATAAAACCAATCAACCAAATCACTCTAGTCACTTTTATACAAACTGAAGGATGAAATGATAAAAGAAGAATGGTCGATTATCATCAACAAAACGAAATATTTCAACTTTATCCAAATAACATTAAGCGAAATGATCACTACTTTTATCTTAGTCTGCATGAATTCCAATTAGCTGTCAAACTCTACAATGTATCTTAGCTAATATTAATGGATGTAGACAATTATAACTATACAGTCGACTAGAAAAATGTTATAATGTTAAACAAAGGGAATGTAACGGAGATCAGAGAATTTTTATACACTTCACACTCAGGCTAACCAGTAATTAAGAAGTCAGTCCAACATATAAACTACCTAGAAAATCAATGAAAGCATCACGATTGAAATCATCAAGTAAAGAGAACGCAAGAATGCTGTGGGTTTGGGCTCATGTAAAGTTATTGGTATATACGTTGCTTAAAAGTTCCATATCACCATGGAACAACTATTTATTGACTTATAACCAGATATCGAGCTTCAGTGCTTCACAATCTTGACGTTTCAAACTGATTTCAGGTATTAGTTTGAGGGTTTTTTGAAGATATCTGAATGTTGCAGTTTACATCACGAAATGACCTTGGTTATATAACCATTGAAGACTGGGAGGAATTGGATAGGTGGTTCGTCCTAGCATAAAACTTTTCAACAGTTTACAACCACGAACCCTCTAAGATCAAAGCTAAGGAATTCAGATATCACGAAGAGTGCCTCATCTTTACATCACTGAATTGACATCCATAGGTATACGTCACAACACTTGTGTGGTTTGTAGGCAAACTATGTTGACGATTATGATGCTATGACAAAACAGCTGTTCAACGCTATGTGTTTTACAATGGTTGTTTATTACATATGTACTATCGCAAACTAAACGGCCGCAGTTTGAACTCAAATGATTATGGCTTTTCAATAGAAGTCGACAATTACCTCTTGAGATTAATCACCAATGAACACATGATATAGTGACATCAATAATGCTAAATAATCCACACAAACATCTATGCCGATAATAGTTGAACAGTCTAAAACTGATATCATCTTTGGTATTTGACTCTCTCTCTCTCTCTCATAAACACTATTTTACTAGATCCTATATATTAATCGATGAAAAGAGTTGAAACGTCTAATGTTCTCTTTTTTTCCAGAACCGGTTTGATGATAACTAAGAAATAAGATGTCAAATGTAATTTCTTCACTTGTCGAGTAATCTGGAAACTCTCATTTGACTGTCCTGATAGTAATCACTGTTACGAAAGATAATCTTTTATCAAGTTAATTTCATTCTGAGTACATTGTTTAGTTACGTAATCAATTATTTCTTTACTGCCAATGTGATTGATCAGATCCTACGCAAATGTATATTTGAAATGTAATCTATACTATGTTATGATAAATTAAAAACGATCTTAACTACACTCTTAGTAATATCATCTTTTGTCTGGCTTATTGACTGTTCCTTCATTTCTACACCACTCACTCTCTGTTCTCAATTTTTTCTCTTCGATCTTCGATCGTCTTAGCCTTCTGCCGCCAGGTATTTCAGTTTCGATTGATGATACATACTACTTATACCTATCGATATCAGTAGCATAAAACACACTATTATAAACTCTTATCACAAGTCGATTGATTAAACTATGTCAGTGTACCATTTTCTTTTTATTTCTAAGGTGTTGTTAGCTAATGAGAGTTGATGCAAGTGAACATTGAATTTATTGTATTATAATAATTTTTAATTTGGTGATTAATTATGATCATCTAACTGGTTTATGTGTTAAGGATTAAGTATAGAATTCATTGAAATCTATCAACTAATCAACTTGCATATTATAATCCTGTAGGAGGCTAGTTGGTGCCCGAATAGCTCAATGACAATATCTTAAACTGGATGACTCATATCTGAATTCACCAAGAAACATCAATTCTTTGAGGATTGCATGTATTCTTTTGCTGACAAGTGTCAACTAACATGAAAATCACGTTCATGTTTTTTTATCGACTACTTTCAACCAACTAATAAACAGGAAACGCATAGACTATTCAGTCAAACAGTCAGTCAGCAACAACGTAGGACTAGGCACATATGTGTACCAGTCCAAATTGCTATACCTCATTAGCACAACAAGATGAATATCGAATTCATAGAGGTAGTCACTTCAATCATAGTAAAGTATAAAAGAAAGATAGCATATGAAGATATAGTACAAGAAGAAAGAATTAGTTGGTAGGAAGAAAGATATGGAGCGATTTTAATATCACCATATAAGGGAAGACAGAGAAAGTTGTTAAAGAATTAATGCTTTACGCTACATCCATTAATTTTAATTCATACAACTTAAAATGTGATGCAAATGAATCATTATTGTATCACCAATCTCAGTTTGGAAAGGACAGGAGGCTTGATGGCCTGTGTTAGTCCTGGCAATGGTGGTCTCTCAGTTGATCAAACTTTCTTTTGAAAGAGTCGACGGATGGAGCCTCAACCACGTGCTGAGGTAAAGAATTTCACTCGTTGATCATTCGATGGGAAGGTCGACAGTCAGCTGACAAGTAATTTGTTCTGGTCTTGTGAACTTTTTTGGAGTGTCCTCGTAAATTCTCTGTTTTGGATGTCAATGTAGTTTTTTAAAAAAAGTGTTTGAATATATATTTGAATTAAAGTAGTTACATTTGCCAGTTTTAGTCAAATTTCATTTAAAATTTTCTAATATCGATAAACGTTGTTATGCTTGTGAGGTGTGTACTACTGAAATCGATAGATATATAAGTAGTATATATTATCAATCGAAAATGAAATACCTGGATACAGAAAGTTAATAAGATCAAAGAAAACAGAATGAGAACAGAAAATGATTTGTGTGTATTATATAACGCGAGTCAGGAATAGAATTTCTGGCAGCAAAAGATTGAGTAGATCGAAAAGGAAAGAACGGGAACAGAAAGCAATTAGTATGGAAATGAAGGAATAATGAACTCTGAGACAATTAATAACCATTTTGTAGATGAGATATTATAGTATGGTTTTGCTATTTCACCAAGTCATATTGTATATTTCTGTATGGCTTTAAATTTTATTAACCAAGTAAATATATATTCAACGAATCACGTTACACAGGATCATCAAACACATTTCATTGACAGTACGGAGTTGTGGAGACTGTTGAGTTTTTGACTGAAATCATGAATCGATCAATGTTAGACCACCATTATAAACCTGAAATCACTAGAGGACGGTTCCGTCCTAATATGGAGCACCGTTGGATGATGGCGCAGTGGTCTAGAGGTTGAGCATTTGCATACGAGTTTGACGGTCCTCGGATCGTGAGCGCGTACTGCTGAAAAATCTCATCCTAGAATGAATTGGCCTTATAGTGCTTTCAGGTTTTCAATGGTGGTCTAATATCAATCGATTCATGATGTCACTTAATCAAGAACACTTTATTGACTTTGAATGATTAGACTCAAATGGCAAAATGCTTAAACATAGTATCAATGACTACTCAGAAACAGAAGACTACAAACGTATCTGTGTTAAAAAAGATCATTAATAACCCCCAAATAGTTCAGCAGTAGCATCTCCAACAGTTAAACTAGTTGATTCATATTCAGATTATACTTGAAATATACGTTTTTTCAAGATTACAGATACATTTATCTGACGAGTATATAAGTCAAACAGAATGCTCACATTGATTGGTTCAATTCATCAAACACAAGAACTTAATCAGATTAGAAAAATATTCTAGTTCACCATGTGTTCACTAGTGACTAGCTTCGTGAGAAAATTCTCGGAGTTCTAGTAGGAAGCCGTGACCACTGGAGGTAATCCATGTCGGACAGAAACACGTGTCTACCTCAGTACAATGGAAGATGGTTGTGCAACTTCGTGGATTGATTGAGCTTAGAAATTAACACTATTGGATGCCGGCTCAGTGATTCAATAGGTTAAGCGTTTGCGCGCTAGACTGAAGAACCTGGGTTCGAATATCGCGGGGTGCGAGATCATGGATAGGCACTGATGAGGAGTCACACAATAGGACGAAACGGTCGTCCAGTGCTTCCAGGTTTTCCATTGTGGTCTAGCTTCAATTTACTCATGATTTCAATCGAAAATTTATACAAATATTGATAGTAATTGTAGTATCATTATTACTACTGTTATTAGTATTGTCCATCCAAATCATCATCATCAGGAAAAATTACTTACCAAATAATATATTCACAATTGATGGTGGTAAATTTAATGTTACATGTAATAAAGCAGCTATTGCTTGTGATCCAATAAAAAAATAAATTATAGATACATTTTTACCATTTCCTTTTGTTTGTAATATACCACCAAGTAGAATACAATTAGTTAACCATGTTAATATAATTAATGTAATACATAAACATAATACAGTTAAATTAGTTGATTGTAATTGATAATTATTAGCATTAATAGTTGTATGAATAAGATGAGTGAATTCATGACTTTTATTCATTAATAATTATTTGTCTATTTAAACAACTAAGAATTTGGTAACATTGAACAACAGATTAATAATTAATTGAAATCTATTTTTCATCCATTTGATATTTAACAAAATTAATAGAATTTTTAAAATTCTAATTCCAATTGGTCAATTCGACACAACAGAATTCTTTTTATTTTATTCTGATTGGTCGATTCGACACAACAGAACTCTTTTTATCTTATTCTGATTGGTTGATTCAATACAACAGAACTCTTTTTATTTTATTCTGATTGGTTGATTCAATACAATAAAGTTCTTCTTACTATATTCTGATTGGTTGATTCGATTCAACAAAGTTCTCTAGTTAAAAGACTAATATTTGAACGAAGAATATTCTTTTCGATAAATTCTCTTCAGGTTCTACAATTATCCCATATCCAAATTAATAATCCGAAAAAATGGCCAAGTTAAGGGGGAAAGTACATCGTTTAGAGCATGTGAATTTAGGATTGTGATAGAGAAAATACAATAAAATTGTTAATGTTAATAGGACTCATATAAAATGTTAACTTGAATCTGCGTATATGTTAAGTGAAATCTTTTAAGATCCATGATCAGAATAAATATGGGTCAAACGACTGAAGCAGTAGCCATCCGAATGAAGAAACCGGAGCTATGCGTACAGAAGAAATATATTCAGCCACTCCTCCTCCTCTGGACAACATCAAGGCCAATTAATCAATCGTAATCTTAACTATTGAATGACCCAATTTGACTATGACCTTTCTTAGTCAATTGTAATTGTCCCTGTTATCTTTGTTCATAAATCTTTGTATTATTATTATTATTATTATTATTATTATTATTATTATTCGTATTATTGGTTAAACATCATTAATCTCTCCTATACATGATTCATTCACTTCTCATTCATCCCTCTGTATTACGTCGTACTTATTTGATCGAATTGTAATTGCACTATTATTTCTGTCTCACCTTATCTGACCCATATTTATTCTGATCATGGATCTTAAAAGATTTCACTTAACATATACGCAGATTCAAGTTAACATTTTATATGAGTCCTATTAACATTAACAATTTTATTGTATTTTCTCTATCACAATCCTAAATTCACATGCTCTAAACGATGTACTTTCCCCCTTAACTTGGCCATTTTTTCGGATTATTAATTTAGATATGGGATAATTGTAGAACCTGAAGAGAATTTATCGAAAAGAATATTCTTCGTTCAAATATTAGTCATTGAATATGACGGGGATCTTTAAACGATTAAAAAGTTCTTTTTATTTTATTCTGATTAATTGATTGGCTACAACAGAATTATTTTACAATTTTATTCTATTCTGATTGGTTGATTCTATATTGATGAAAGAATTTTTAAAAAAAAAATTAATTACATAACATTTGTAAATGAAATTCTCTCTTCACATGATTACTTCATTATAGAATCTTTTATATGAATGAAAATTTGAATGTATATCCAGCTATTCCATCACAGAATCCATCGTGATGCCAATATGATAATTAAAAATATTTAAATTATTGTTCGTAATAGAAGCCGACGAAATAGTGGAATTGACGTCAAAAGGAACTAAATGAGAACAAATAAACTTACTGTATTTGAAATTCGTAACCAGCAGGAAATCAGGTACAAATACCACAAATCATTAGAACACAGCCGTTTATCATCATCTGCTTCTCTTTGTTTCATTTCCAGTTAGCCAGTAAAGAGCAAACATATTTGAGATTGCTAGTGCATTTTTTGACAGTTGGAAAATATTGCACTGCAGGGTAAATGGTTGAAGTGTTTCCCAAAACTGACTACAAAGTTATGACATCACGTTTCTTAGAAAAAATTTGTTTAGTAGATAAAGAAGGAACGAATTGAGCGAAGAAATTTCTTTTCAATTAGTTTTTCATCATGGCTCTACACTAATATATATACGTTTTACAATAATAATATAATACTCATCGAGTGGATACGTTACGTTACATTTAAATTAACATTGATTAATTGGAAGAAAGAGGATTATTAATATTCAAAGTGATCAAGAAGTTGCTAAGTTGCGTAATGTAAGAAACAAAGAAGGAACAGAATTTTAACGGATAGTCAATAGGATAGTAGTTACGTAAGAATCAAGAGATGAATGTTGAGAAGTTATTAAGTACCAAAGCAACAGAAATAAAATTACAAGAGTTAAAGAAAAACAACAAGTGGAAGAAGTATGAAAAATAGTTCTTTTGAAGGAAATCTTAAACTGATGGCCAGGGCAGGGAAAGTGGTTGTACGAATCTCTTTTGAATGCATAGGTCAGGTTTGTGAACATGGATTGCGATGGCTTCCGCAATGTGCAAGAGGCGCACTCGTAAACCATGTGGCAAATTAAATGGGATATTGTAGATAACCTTAAAAGCTTTATTCAATTCGACTTGATGACCTGTGTCAACCAAGTGAGAGAGAATATAACTTTTAATCACTTTTACCTGTTCTTTGTTTAACCACGACGGATGATGTTCAGTAATGCGATGACGGACTTGCCGAATTGTACGCCCAATATAACTGCCTCCACAGGAGCATTTGAAACGGTAGATACACATAGATTTGCCGAATTCAGGCAGTCTGTCTTTGTTGGATGTTCTTATCTTGGGATAGTTGTAGAAGATTGCATTTAATCTGGCAGCATTAAATGTTTTTTGTACGACTCTTCTTAGTTTCTGAGTCAAGATTTCTTCAATGGTGTCATTTATGAATTGTAGTTTTATGAATAGTACCTTCTTATGGACGGTGGGTATCTTTGTCCTTGTTTTCTTCTCCATCATATGTTTGTCGATAAATTTCATGGGATACCCATTCATGCTAAGTGGGTTCCGAATATTATTCAATTTACTTAATACATTTAATAACGTTCATCCATCAATTAATTTCACATCAGTCTGACTATGTCAGAAGATGCTGGCCCACTTGACGCACCATCATAAAAAATGGATCTTGATCGATACCCAGCGCACTATTCAACAGAGGAATAATAAGGTGACAGCAATTAACATCAGCCGAACGAGAACGGGAAGGACCAGATACAGGCCGAATACACAGGAGTAAACAAGAGGGTCAAGAGATGCATCTGATGCAATATTCATTTGGAAGCTGGTTTGTTCTATCCCACAGTAAGATTTTGCTGATGGCAGCTTCAGTAGACAACTGTTTTATAAATACCTGTACGTGCCTGATTATTGTTGTGGTAGTTATTGAATCCTACGCTCCGTACAATAGAACTGCCTTGACGTTCAGATTGAAGATTCTGAATTAAATATTAGTTGGTAGTCGTTTTGAGCCCTATATGTTCTTCAACTGTAAGAGTGATGTCTTTTCTGTGTCAACCCTTACTATTACGTCTGCATCGGATCTTCCTTGTTCATCGATGATTCTCTTATCCACACTGCCGAATGCCTTCTCGTAATCAAGAAAGTTGATATTTAGTGACCAGATCCGTTCCTTTTTCTGCTGGATGTCGACTGGATTGTGAAAAGCAATATTGTCACGATTGAAGAAAATATCGAATTCAAAAGAAATTTCAGTCAATACAACATCAGAATCTTCAACACAAACGTCAATATAACCGTGTTGTACGGAGCTGTGATGTGTTGGTACAACAGATTCAGACATTCACAAACAATGATCTATACAAGACACATTAGATCCCTTGGACACTAACCATCAGCAACAACATACTGTGGCAGAGAACAAAAAAATTCTAGCTGAAGAGGGATTCAACAAAGAACTCTGGAGGCTAGTTGGACTTACATTGTGGAACTCACCAAACTGCGTCAACAGTTAATCTGCGAATTAGAATCCTCAGAGCAAAAGGAAATGAGGTAGACATAAGGAAACATTGTGTCAGGAGACTGAGGCAAACATTAAAACAATGAATAGTACTTGACAACAACTGGAAAGGAGAGTCCAGGATAGAATGTGTTATAACGTGACGGCAGATTAGAGGGTAGCGAATTATTGACCGGACCAAGGACGCCCAAACACGTAGAACGACCTAGGGTTCTGATTGGCCTCGCTTCCCTGTCTAACCCAGCCAGTTGAGTCCAGAACACAAGTCAAAGCCTCGGATATATGAATCCTTATATTTCAAACATACTTTGTTTATATACCAGTCAAGCAGACCACAACGTACCATAAAATAGAAAATAACATTGTACAAAAATGGCCAGTAAGAAAATGACACGTTAAACAAATATTGACCAATAAGATGATACCACTTCATGTCCAAGGATAGCATTAGGCTTAACAGGATAATTTTTTGGATATTTTTCTGAATATCCCAACAAAATGTTTCGCAAAATTCTGATCTGAGCCCCATGTCCTACGAGGTGTAGAGCATGTGAGTAAATATGTCAGTGTTAGGATGTAATTAAAGATGTTGTTGGATGAGTCGACAAGTAAGTTACAAAAGAAATCAATAATCTTTTAATGTTTATTGTTCATTAAACGAAAAACATAAACTATTCAGGTATATAATTTGTCTGAATATTACGTCTAGAGGTCGTACGACGATAGACATAAAGGGCGGAGTGTATTCATAAAATTCTCTTTTCTAATTAGCAGTAAAAAACACTGTTCAGTTTATTTGTTTTACTTTGAAAGGTCGTCTGATCTCAACTGTTCTCTTTTCAGAAAACACAGACTTCTTCCTCTAATAACGCTGAGACCAGTTTGATTCAAAACGAAAGGTTTTATTCAAAAACTCTATTCATTTTGAAATTAGTTGATGGTTGAACATTCTTTTAGAGATGCAAATGTCGGTCAAATAAGAATGCAACGTATCTGTTTGTGCTTTATTCATTCATTGAATGAATTTTGCATAGTTTCTAAATGTTGATTACAATCATTGATATCCACGAAGTTGCACAACCATCTTCCATTGTACTGAGGTAGACACGTGTTTCTACCCGACATGGATTACCTCCAGTGGTCACGGCTTCCTACTATAGGGGTTGTGGAGATTGTTAAGTTTTGTTTAAGATCTCACGAGCGGCATCGCAAATGCGCAGTGCTGAGAAGTCCCGTAGTAGGATGAAACGGCCATCCAGTGCTTCCGGGTATTCAATGATGGTCTAACATCAATTGGTTCATGATCACAATCAGAATCTAATTTAATCATTGAAATAAAATCGTTGTTTTTTCAATGTTACTGACAGATGTTTTTACAAACAAATGATTTGAACATCCCGTAACAAACGTGATAATAAAACACGTTGTTGTGTGTGTGTTTAATCTGTAGGTACGATGGCAACTTCGTTTCAACTTATCAGAGACTTGGACACCAAAATAACAACTCTGAAAGGTAATTTGATTATTCAATCTTATATGAGATAATCGTTTATACTAATGAATTCAAAGTCAAAATAAACTGCGCCCAATGAGTGCATATCCGTGTTCAGTATGTCCAGTTGCTCGACTGACCCAACTATTTTCAAACCTTAAACATTTATAAATGTGATTCATTTGATATGTGACTGCTCTTTTGCATCACAACTGGTATGCTTAAGCTAGTGTAAGTTTTATTCTGATACTGTAAGCAAACATGCTGTAGAAGTAGTCACTTGTTAAAAGAACTGAAACAAGATGCCTTTCGTCAGGGATTCTACTCTACTGTCCATCAACACAACTTGAAGCGTAATGCACACTTGTCTCAGGGAATCGAACACTCTCATCAAAAGTTGTAATCAACACCGTTAAACAATAAATCTAGAACATACACAGATTATGGTGAGGGTCAATACTTTAGACCAGTAAAACGATATGAATTGTTTATTTGAGATTTTCACTCCATTTCTAGCAAGTATCCGAAACAATTTCAAGAGTTAAACTATCGTTCGGTATTTCCATGTTGAATCAGTTAGCAATATATTCAGTCGTTCATCAAACCACATTCACTTCTCATCACACCAGATATAACTTATCCCACTGGTTGAAATCATGAGTCAATTGGAAAACCTGGAAGCACTGGACGGCCACTTCGTCCTAGCATGGGACTCCTCAGCAGTGTGCATCCACGATCTCGTCACCCGCGAGATCAAAACCCAGGACCTATCAGTCTGGTGCCAGGAGCTTAACCAACTACACCACTGAGTTGGCTGACATCCAACGGTGTGAATGTCTAACTTCAACCAATCCATGGTGGTCTAGCTTCAACTGACTCATGATTTCAACCAGTGAAATTTCTAAAATTCTCCACAAATCCCATCCTGATAATAGTAATGTTGTGACTTGAACTTGGATCGATTTTTACCCCGTGCCAATTGTTGTGACCTTGTGACTGTGGATTAGAGTGAAGCGTATTTATCGATCGATCCAGTGACACGTGAACACGTACGGACGGCCTAGAGTCTCGATTGGTCCCGCTTCCATGTCTGGCCCAGCCAGTAGAGTCCAGAACACAAGTCTCAGCCTCTGAGTTATGAATCGTTATATTTCAAACATACTCTGTTTATATACCAACCAAACAAACCACATCGTACCATAAAATAGAAAACAACATTTACACATTATTTAACAAGTGAGATAAATATCGACCAATAGGAAATGTCCATTTAACGTCCAAGGACACCATTCGACTTAACACGATAATTATTGGTATATTCCTCTGCATACGTAACAAATAATCACCTGCTAACTAGTGACTGACTTCAAGAGATACTCCTGCAGTCCTAGTGAGAAGCCGTTACCAGTAGAGTTCAACCATGTCTGTTGTGAGAAAGGAACTCGCTGAAGACAATGATGTACGGTGGCGCAACTTCGTGGATTGGCTGAAGTTAGACATTAAGACCGTTGGATGACAGCCGGCTCAGTGGCCTAGTGGTTAAGCGCTCCTGCACGAGACTGATATGTCCTGGGCTCGAATCCTGCGGGGCAGGGTCATGGTCGCTCACTGCTAAAGGGTTCCCCAATAGGATTTAATGGCCGTTCAATGCTTCCAGGTTTTCCATGGTGGTCTAGCTTCAATTGACTCATGATCTCAACCAGTGAAACTTCTAAAAATCTCCACAAAACCTATACTGATAAGATAACTTATTCATTAATATCCACATTCAAAACAAATTAATTTGCAATCTGCTTTTAATGCTTTTCATAGTTATCCAGAAGATAAAGAGAGATAACGAAAAACGGTATCGTAAGTAATCTAATAACCGAACAGTTTTCAACATTTGCACCATATTGACATACTTTGAAGACTGTTTCACTTTTCATCATGAAGTGAGGAGACAAATATGAAACACCGTCTCATACCACTTCAAAAATTCCGTATGCAGTACATTCTTCGAAATGAATGATGCTGTGCATTTATTTTCATATATTAGACTTAGTTGTCCAACATTCATCGATTCATGATGTCATTCAAAAACTTAACAATCTACACAACTCTATAGTGATATTTAGTATTTGTCCACCAATGAAACTCAAGACCTCCATTTTATCCTACTTAGGACTAGTCGGATGGATACATGTCGATCTCAATGTTAATATTTACACTGAGTTCCGAATCTAGAAATTCTCGCTTCAAACCAACACTTTGAAAGAAACTCTATTTAAGTCTGCATGAGAACAACAAAACTTGGTGAAAATGTGTTCAAGTGAAGATCTCGACCTTAAGGTTATGTGAATCATGAGTTCCACATATTTCAACATATCAGATATATCAAAATCCAATTTCCAGACAATACTCTAAGAAAACTCACATGACAATAGTAGCTCATCAAATTCAGTCCTGAACACTGTCCACGGAGTGCCACAACACCTTATTATTTCCCATTCAAATGTTGTAATTCTGTACGATGTTATAGCTCGACATTTGTTCGATTTCTCCAATTCTATATAGATTATGTTCACTCCAATGCACAAAAACTGATGGCATGTTTTAAGGAAAGTGATGAACATTATGAAAGTAAGTCAAAATATTGAATTGCATGTAGTTCATTCCTATGCATCTCAAATATTTGACCACTTCTTATATTTTTATCGGATCTAATCCATGTTGTTTGCCTATCAATAACTACGTTTGTTTGACAATTTACAGACCGAAACATGGTATAAATTACTTGTGGTCAGCAGTTCAGCAAACCGATTTGTTTTAATTCTTTCACAGCCTCGCATGCATCTGTCAAGTATATAAGGCTGTTCGTCTAGTTCACAACAATTAGTGCTTTCGTGATAAGCATTTAGGCGTTGTTGATGCATAAACGTCGTTTATGTGATTATAACGAAAGAAAATCAATTCCACATTGGGTCTTATCGACCTCTACTTCACACACTTTATGTCCGTGTCATCGTTGCTAATTGCAGTATGCGAAATCTAGTGTTTAGTTAACATCGATAATTTTGCTGGGGCTACATGAATATCTTGAGCATTTTCAATTATGTAAGCGTCATTTTCATCTCTAATTAATTGTAGGTTCTATGCAACACAAGTACATCACGTCGACATATAAAGTCGCAGATTTGATAGGGAATCTTGAATTTACAATGAGAGTTTGCGTGGTGACATCCAATATCGGAGTTTATTCAGTTTGTGTGTATTGATTATTTGAATCTTCCATTGATGTGGTAATAACACAACTGGTCAGTCTGTTTTGGCAAATGTGCATCTTGTACGGATTGCCTCCATATTGTCACTGAGTCATAAGTGATTTATGCAGAGATGGTTGGTGGCTAGTAGAATGTCAAAGTGAACATTAGCCCTGGGATGTAGAGATATCCAATTAAGAAGCTTTTCATTCCTCAGTTAGACACCATACATCTCTGCTCATAATTCATTTCCCATAGATCAACATGGTTTCTGGTAAAAATGACTGAATATAAATCTGATATGATGACAAGTCTTTTATTGTTTCTCTTATCAACTAATTAGAAATGAAAACGGATCATAGCGAAGCAATTTGTAATGGGCTGATACCATACAGAACGAAAGGTAATTTTGTGTAAACTATATCTCTCGATAATTAAGGAATATGACAGACATAACCTGACATTCCTTACCGAAACTCTTACTCACCATTACAAACGTGTATTCTAAAATATCTACTTGCCTTTCTTTAGTACGCTGAACTGGATTTCCCTTAATCAGGAAATCATAGAACCGTCTATGTCCTGTTTAGTAATAAGTTAAAGTAATCAGGTATCGGAATGAGACAGAAGCTTCATCACCTCCAGTAGCATTGCAACTCAAAATGAATAACAACGGGTGTAGTACTCATGAAGGAAGTATTTCATGTTATAGCACAAATCAAGTCAATGGAATCAAAGGTGAAATCACTATTTTGATTTCAAGGACTAAATATTCACAATCACATTGACAATTAGGTGAGAATATGGGTAAATGGTGAAGAGATCAATGTGACTCTTTGTTATTCTTTCTTAGTCCATTTAGTATTTATATTCGGTGGTTTTCATTAGTTCGATGCTGAAAACACGTTAAAGATATCTTCAAATAAACGATATTTCTGGGTGTTTTCCTAATCGAAATTATGTTGTTTCAGGTACAGTAGAAATGGACAAGTTGTTTTTTTGAGAAATCCAGGGGTGTTGCATATATGAATTCCAAATTCTGTGAGAAAAACCATTCGAATATTCTCTTCTTGATTGAGATCATGAACCGATTGATGTTAGACCACCTTTGAAAACCTGGAAGCACTGGACGGCCGTTTTGTCCTATCGTGGGACTCCTCGGCAGCAGTGCGCATTCACGACCCTGCACGCGAGATTCGAACACAGGATCTTCGGTCTCGCGCGCGAACTCTTAACCCACTCGATCACTGAGCTGGCCGGCATCCAATGGTGATAGTGTCTAACATCAATATTTTCATTGATTTATTAAATAGCTTTGTCACGTCCATATGCAATCGACTAAACGATGAATATCCACAAAATTTGGTATTATATGAAATGTCTGCGAAAGCTTCAATCTGATGGTTTAATAGATGAAGGTAGTCACCAAGACACGGATGCCATAAACAACATTAAACAGTTTATTGATACTTATCTGAATTCGAAAATTCTTGCACAACTGATCCACCATATTTGTGATAATTCTCAATTCAAATATCAAGGTGGAGACAGTTAGATAGACTTATACGTTACAGACTATTTCGATGGCTGGAACTAAGCAGAGCAACAGACAAATTGCAATTGCCTATACAAGTACTTCATGAGACAAAGGCAGAAATCAACCAGTAACTCATTTTCTTGGTCATCTCATCACTGATGAGATGAATGTTGAAGTAAATAAACTCTCATTCATTTCATTTTCTCAAATTTCAGTCAACTATAGACTTCTATTACAAGCACTCAAAGTGATAAGTAAGTAACCAATTAGATCACATATACTGACAATTATTATATGAAGCAATATTTCATGGAAAAGTGTTGTATGAAGACGACATACTATGTGCTTGGATAGTGCTAGTGCACAAAATGGAGTTACGAACTACTACAGGTGGGTTCGTTAGATTCAGTACACGATTCCCGTTGATCTGAAGGATCTCTTCAAATAGTTGTTTGAGATACAGTCTAGTGAAGTGTAGAATTGAACAAGTGTTTACGATTGCAGCTCACAATTAATAATATACGTGATTTTCTGATCCATGACGTTAGTGGGATCTACATCATGTTGCGGAGAAATGATCAAGATCAATCAGACAGTTTTACCTTTGTACAGTCTTTCATTTCAAATGTTCACTTGTATGATCTATCATTTTACTAATTATTCATATAATTTTGTTTGAACTCCAGATGACCAGGGAAAGTGAATGAATTTGGATTTGGGAATGATGATCTGGACTTCACTCATTTTTCATTTACTCATATGTTGTAACAATTAATTTACTGTCAGAATAACAAATCACAAATTTCTTCATTCATTAACAATATTAACCGTTAATATGAATCATTTATTAGTTATTCATGATCATCACATTGGTGCAATAAAGGATTGTAATATTCGAAATTTTGTGGCCTGCTTGAATATTTGGGCTACCTGTTTCTTCCATTTAATTGTTTCATCAAGTTATTTGTTTATCTTTTATTTTGTTTTAACGTCTCATTATGTCCACCGATTGCATAACCTATACAGGCGCGTTTATGAAAAGCGTACGACCTTCCGCTGTACAAGTTGCAAAAAGTACTATAAAAGACATAGCGTTAAAGAGAATGAACAATAATCGTATGTCGATTCCCGAGCTGCTAAATTCTAACTGTCGATCACTAATGAACAAAGTGAACTGTCTTCGATTCCTACTAAGTCAAAATATGTATCGTAATTGTGGTGTCATCACGATTCAAGAATCTTGGTAAAATGATTTACAGGACGACTGCCTAGTATCACCACGTGATTTCAAAAGTTATCGTCAGGATCGATCAAACAATAAGAAGAGGTGTGGTGCGCTATCTAAAAAGGTCAGTGGTATTGTTTCTCGTTGAATTAGTTAACTGCTTTGATCGTGAATTACGTATCAAAACTACGATTTACATTTTAATTGAATCTACTACAGTTAACGTGATATTCTGTTGAATTTTTTTGGCTTTTGTGTATTTATTACATTCGAAAGGATTCTTGGTCTGCATCAAAGTACTTTAGTTAAGGTTTAGAATCTTGCTAATTTTGTCTTAAGGTAACCTTTTATTCGTTGACTGACATTTGTGTTCATACTGTGATCATATTGTGTGTCACACCTTAATCTGACTAAAATGGTTGGTAGTACTCACAAATGTGGACAACCAAAGTGTTTGTTCCCTGTGGAGAAGGGAATGCAGTGTGACGAATGCAATAAGTGGTTCCACAAAATGTGCACACGTTTAAGTCCCACCGCATACAAAAGATGTTCGAATCCTAACTCACATTGGTTTTGCACGTTTTGCTGTGCCAACACGGCATTACTAATACAGGAGGCTATGAGCCTATTGGCTTTGGCCTGTAAGAAGAACGATGGCATATGCGCTGACAACACGGGCACTGACAGTGACGAATGTGTCAGTGTAGTACCTGCTGTTACGCGACGCCTCAAACAACCGACGTAAAAGTGAAATCTCCGTTGACATTAACAGGGGGAGTAGTACCACATAGTACTGAAATTTTTAATAATGCAGCTTTAGTGGGAACCAAAGATCTGGATAAGACAGTCACCGTTCCAAATAGTCCCAGTGTTATGAGGGATGAAAAATGGACTACGGTATGTAGGAAACGAAACGAAAGGAAAAAGCTGTAGGCAGTACACAGGTAGTTGGTAACTCACTGGTGGACTCAAACTGTGAGCCACAAATTGCACTACCAAAATCTGATGGTAAGAGTGAAACCCATCCTGGCGTGACTGAGAAGAAAAATCTAATAACATCGAATATTATTGTGAGCGAATTGCGGGAGTCAAACGACCCTGATTCGAAAATTAGACACTCGCGTGACTTAGAAAAGCTAGGAGAATACGCTCGTAGTATTTTGCCAGATAACTTCAAAGGAGTTCAGGTCAAAAAATTGGTAAGAATAGGCAAGAGGACCGAGGATAATGTGGAACCTCGTCCATGCAGACTCCTTAAGGTAATCCTAGGATTGAAGAAGCAACGGGATCTCTTGTTAAGTAGCGCTCGTTGTCACGACAGTTCTAACATTCGAGTTAGACCTGAAATGTCTCTCGAAGATAGAATAAAAAGGAAGAAAGCACTAGCTGAACTTGAAACCCGTCGGCAAAACGGCGAGGAAAATCTCCGACTAGTGGGTTTTCGGATAGTCAGGTCTTGGAAGCGAATGCTACCAAGGCCTGTGTGGATAGGCCGTTCTACTTAGGAGTTTTATATTCCAACGCTCGTAGTCTACGAAATAAGTTCTATGAACCAGAAGCACTAGTGGACAGGTTAAAGCCTCTCAGAGTAGCAGTGACAGAAACTTGGTTAGTCCCTGACTTAGACATTACTCCAGAATTATTCGGATACCATTACATCAGGGGTGATAGACATAGACGTAGAAAAGGAGGCGGCGTCCTGTTATATATAGTCAATAGCATAAATATCCGCTCCTCTACTAGCGAATCCCATGATAGCGGCACTTGTGAAGTCATTAGCTGTAAGTTGGCAATAGGATGTAGTACATTCATGCTAGGTGTCATCTATCGGAGCCCAATCTGCTTAGCTGATGACTTTGTTTTAGAGCACATTCATCTTTGAAGTGATAATACCAGGTGCTTGATAATAGGAGACTTTAACGCACCTGATATTAGTTGGACTGAGATGACCACAGAAGGATCTATAAACTCCTTTGATAGTGGGTTCCTGATAACAATAATGGAGCATGCACTAGTGCAGCATGTATCCCAACCCACACGTTTTGGTGTTAACCAGGGTTCTTCTCTGCTGGATTTGGTAATCACTCATGAGACTGAGGATATTTTCGACTTAAATATTCTTCCATTGTTAGTGAACAGCGATCACGCTGTTTTGTCATTCGCGTTTAGAACTAGGGACATGTTATACGATCAGGTTACACCTCGCCCAAATGTATAGAAAGCTAACATATCAGCCATTCAGGAATGCGCTGCTAAGACAGATTGGCTAGTAGATACTAGCATATCAGTTGAAGAAGCATGGTCTGTATTTAAAGGAAGTTGGTCGCGCAATTTCGTGGATTGGTTGATGTTAGACACTATCACCATTGGATGCCGGCCAGCTCAGTGATCGAGTGGGTTAAGCGTTCGCGCGCGAGACCGAAGACCCTGTGTTCGAATCTCGCGAGCAGGGTCGTGAATGCGCACTGCTGCCGAGGAGTCCCACGATAGGACAAAACGGCCGTCCAGTGCTTCCAGGTTTTCAAAGGTGGTCTAACATCAATCGGTTCATGATCTCAATCAGAAAATTAATAATCTTCACAATTCCTATACTAATAAATTTAGACTAGTTACGTCCCCGTTCATACCATACTTGGTACCGCGAAGACCGAATAACAGTCCATCATGGATAACTAAAACGGTCAAGAAACTTCTTAGAAAAAGGAAGAAGCACTGGAATATGTTCATCTCTACTGGCTTAGAACAATACAGATCCAGTTATTGTAAGATTAGGAATGCCTGTAAAGCGTTAATAAGCAAGACTAGATTATCATACGAAAAACAATTGGTTAGGGATTCTAGATATAGTCCTAAACGGTTATTCTCGTATATAAAAAGGCGAAATAAGAGAAGCGATGGAATTCCATCACTTTTGATACGAGGAAATCCGTTAATCTTAGCAGAGAATGATGTCGAAAAAGCTGAAGCTTTATCGGAATATTTTAGTAAAGTGTTTTCAATCGGTAATTAGGAACGATCGACGATTCATTGTGATCGCGGCGGCTCGCTGATGGACCCTGTAGTCATTGAGAAAGGTACTGTTTTAAGGCTACTTCAGCATCTCAAACCTGATAAGTCTGGTGGTCCTGATTATATTCATCCTAGGATTATGAAAGCCATATCAGATGAAATCGCTGAACCATTAGCGATACTATTCGACATGTCTCTGAGACAGTCCAGACTTCCTAGAGACTGGAAAGACGCCATAATAAGTCCGGTGTATAAGGCTGGGAGTAGGGATTTAGTTAGTAACTATAGACCCGTTAGCTTAACTAGTGCAGTTGTCAAACTGATGGAGAAAATCATTCGGATAGCTGTTATAAACTATGTTGAAGGGCAAAATCTTTTCTCCAGGGCACAACATGGTTTTCGAAAAGGCCTATCTTGCTTAACAAATTTTCTCATTGCACGAGAAGATTGGGCTGCGGCAAAGGATCGGAATATTCCTGTGGATGTGGTTTTTATAGATCTAAGTAAAGCCTTTGACAAGGTTTCCCACTCTGGTCTTAAATTCAAACTGGAACGTTTTGAAATCCATTATACAGTCGTAGATTGGATAAGTAACTTTCTCCATGACAGGAGACAAAGGGTAAGGGTTAATGGGGCTCTCTCCTCGCGGATACCTGTAAAACGTGGGGTTCCCCAAGGTACAATCCTAGGTCCTCTTCTCCTTTCACTTTATGTAAATGAATTGCCAACTGTAGCAGAATCATCCGTTCTACTCTTCGCTGATGACATAAAGATTCTGGAAACCCATACATAGTATGTCGGATAGGATAGTATTACAGGACGATCTTAGCTCATTGGTGGCATGGTTGGACAGGTGGTCACTAGAAGTAAATCCTAATAAGAGTGTAGTGATGCAGTTAAATAACTCTTATGATTCGTATGACTGTACACTACGTGGATTCGTGCTACCCAAAGCAAGAAACTATAAAGATTTAGGAGTCATATTGGGCAATGATCTCAAAACCGCTAGTCACTGTTGGGCTGCTGCCGCAAAAGGCTATAGGGTATTATGGTCGATTCGTAGGTCTTTCCAGTATTTAGATGATGAAATGTTTAGATTACTATACCCGATTTATGTGCGACCACATTTAGAATACGGGATTCAAGCAGTGTGTCCTTGTTTCAAGTATGAAGCGGATATGCTAGAAAGAGTCCAACGACGAGGTACTAAGATGGTACAAGGTCTATCTGGCCTATCTTATGAAGACGGGCTGAGACACCTTTACTTATTTCCGTTATCTTACCGTAGAGTACGGGTTGATCTAATATTGGCTTATCGTATACTGAACGATGACCTTGGTATTAACATGTCTTATCTTTTGTTTCCGTCTAGAACCGATCATTTGAGAGGACATTCGAAGAAAGTTCAAAAACCGAGATCAAATCGTTTACGTCTGGAGTTTCGTTTCTCGCACCAAGTAGTGGATTACTGGAATTCTCTACCGGAACACGTAATATCAACATCGTCTTTTAATGTATTTAAAACGAGGGTGGACCTTCACAGTATTACAAACTGCAAGGATTAATATAGGTCGATAGACCTCCTATCGTTAATACTGAAGTTTGTAAACGTGAACTAGTGTCGATCTCCGTTTGTGTGTTTCAAGTTTTCAAATGACTTTATCGACTGTCTAACTCTAAGATGTCGTCCAAAACCTCTGGATAAATACAAATATGTTTATGTTACCAATATCTAAGGGACTCGAGACTGCACATCACCTGCGCTATCTGTTTTCACTGATGAATTCACCGAGTTCACTGTTCCTGCCTACAGTGATTCACATTCAGTTGTATGTGGTGATTTTGATTCATGTGACTGTAGCTTCCTTACGTCACTAGGTCACCAAAATGTAGTAGATTTTCCTACTCGTTTGGATGCTCATTTAAACTTCGTTTTCATTAATGATGTGGGTATATATGTGACTCGTAAACGTGCTCCATTGTCTAGCTCGGATCACTGTACAATTCGTGTTCTACCTAAAGTATATCGAAAGCATGGGAAGAGTACACTCTTATATGAAACCAACAAAGTCAAATATAGGAATTACTCAGAAGAAAATATCCGAAATCTGAAAAGCATGTTTCATACGACTAACTGAGAATTATTTACAGATGACTCACTGGAAAACACTAATGATGTTATCACTTGCTACCTTAAATTCTGTTTTGATATTTGTTGTCCCACTGAAACCATTTTTGTAAGTTTCGATCGACTTATATCTTCACAACTAAAACGACTACGGAGAGTGAAAGAAAGAATGTACGAAGAGAAAAACTGTAATGAAGTTCGTAAGCTAAATGGTCTGATAAACCTAGAGATTAGACGTCTCAACTGTATGTTTACTCAAAAACTCTCCAAGTATTTGGAGACTCTTTAAAGAACTTACGGATGACAGACAGATTAGGAGGGATAACCAGCTGAATGTTTGTGACTTAAGTAAGTCTTTTGTACGTCAGTCATCTGTTCTGATGCTCGTTTCATCTACAGGTTTAAAGAATTGCTGTGTTCCTAGATTCACTGAAACTGATGTCCGACGATGTCTCCAGTCACTTAATTCATCCAGATGTTTAGTACCTGATGGTGTCCCAAACATCCTTTTTGAAAAATGTGCTGACCATCCTGTTATCCATTTACGACTATCTTTAACAGATCCTTCTCATCTAATCTCATACCGGAAATGTGGGGAAAGCTGAAGATAATCCCTGTACCCAAGAAAGTATCTGATGATAAATATGTGAAATTTAGACCTATTCCAATAACTTCACCCTTCCTCAAAACAATGGAAAAATTATTAATACTTTCACTTCAGCCTGCGATAAGAGGTGATATTGATCCGTATCAGCTTGCCTACAGATACAAAAGAAGCACCTTAGATGCTGTTGCTGTTCTACATCACAATACAGTGTTCAACTAAGAAAAGGGTAAGAAGTAAGTTCGATGCGCTTTTCTGGGATATACTTCAGCTTTTGATTCTATACCAAGACAACGTTTAATTAACAAGTTAATCAGCGTCAACACCGACAGCTGGATAACCAACTGGCTATGTTCCTACCTCTCTGGAAGGGAACGGCACACTGTATTTGGAGGAAAGTGTTCAGAGTCTCTATTGTCTCATGAAGGTGTACCACAAGGAGCTGTTCTTTCACCTGTTCTTTTCTCTCTTCCTCTGCATGATCTGACATCTTCCACAAAAAACACTTGTGAAATATGCGGATGACCTCACTAAAGGTACGCCTATCTCTTCCTCTTTACATCTCATAGAAATGAATGAGTTTTTGTCTCGTATTGATTGTTGGTCTGTTGGTATTGGTCTCATAAATAATCCATCTAAATGTCAAGCTGCTAACTTTAGCATGAAACATGAACACCATCTAAACACCATGTTGGGATTCCATAATGGTTGTGCCATTGGAGACTCTTTGATAAACACAGTGTCAAAGGTCAATTATCTTGGTTTTACCTTTTTCTATGATCTCTCTTGGTCTTCTCGCGTTTTATTGTTATCGAAGGTTTTTCGTCTGGTTTACCACATTGAGAGATTGCTTACTCTTGGGATTACTCGTCATTCACTCTTACAATTTGTCAATTCTTGCATATTACCTATTATTCTTTACTGTTCTCCATCATCCTTTCCCAAACCTATGAGAAAAGACTTTGCCGTGTTGCAGAGCGTGCTAAAGGGAGTTAGCAAGATGCGTGATGAATCTTTCGAAGTCATAATTAATATGGTTGTGGATAGACATATAATGTCATACAAACTCCTGGCAGGTGTTATTTTATCAGATACTAACCATCCCCTTCACTCTTATCTTTATCCTTGTATATCTTCTGGTAGAACGAGACGTAATTACATTCGAACCCATGCACGCAAGCAAAAGTGTAAAAGTTCTATATACCTTACCTAGCTAATATACTCTGTGATGAACAGGTTGTTAGAGTTAACCTAGTCAATAACCTGCATTCTAAGCCTTGTGTTCCCCTTTTTTGTCTTTGTTTCTGGTTGTTTTTGTGTAAGAAACTTGTTGAAATACCCTGTACTGAGAATTCTATATTGTACCAAAATATAATATTGAATAAAGCCATTAATAATAATAATGATAATAATTAATATACTGTTAATGACTAAAGAAAACAATCGTTTCTTCGGTAAATTCCTTTATTTTGATTTAAACAGACGAAAGTTGAATGTAAATTTTATGATTCATTTCTGAAAATGACAACTGATTTCTGTAAATCACGATATTGCCTGCAATCTACTCATCTCATTTGGCATTCTGAAACTCGCTTTTCTAACTGGAGTAAATATATAAATACGAACTAACTCGTATCAATTCATCATGAGTTTCTCAACAAACATCATTTACTAAAATTCAAAGAAACATTTAACCAGTGTTGAACTTAAAATAAGGACTCGAACATAGTGTTGCTCACGTTGAATGACTAACATCTCATCCACTGCTATGTTTGAGGGATTAGTGCCGGCTAATGCAACGAATATCAGCAACGCAACAACGAAACAAGCCACAGCCTGACTAACTAGACGGAGAAGACTAGACTTATGCGTATATATAGAAAATAATAATCCTCTTGAAATTCGTCACAACATAGCACACCAGAAGCATAATCTAACCATTGACAACAAAGGTTTTTCCATATTAGGAATGTAAACTGAAGGTAAAATGGGCATATTCGGTATGAAAATCGGAACTGAGAATTTACGCAACTATAATTCAAAAATGAGGATTTTAGGAGCTGTTCTAGTTGTAGCAAATGTTAGCGATAACCGGTGGGATCGTTCGAATTGGCACGGTGATATACATTTTCGAGCTCTGTGACCAAACGATTGATGGTAAAATCACTTGTAGGAGCTAGGCCTATCGTAGAACATGTTCGTCTTTTGTCGCTTTATCTTCTTCGTGACATTCATATTTGTCTGTCGTTATGATCTAGTTTCGTCAGTTTGTGACATACCACATTAGTTTTCTTCTGAAACTCACCAATTCTTTCTACTGTGGTGATACGCCTGAACATCACGAACCGAATTGGTAAGAGGCCCACCATGTCATTCATTACCCAATAATACGCGAATATAATCTAAATGTCAAAAAGAGAAATTGGCCGATAAAATGAGTGATAAGAACAAAGAATACAAATTATAACATAGAACGTACTTACTGAATTGCCACCAGTACATCGATTATTTGTGAAAGATCGTTACTTATTATGGGTATTATCGTTACATTCAATAACGTCTGTGAGATAATGTACGTATAATTAAAATGGTGATATAACAAATCCACAACTATGATTATAATCCAGATGATAATGCGAATTGAGACAGAGTGTGTGGAATTTTCGAAATGAGATTATGTCGTCGAAAATTGCCTCGTGTTCGCACGTTGAGATCACCAATTCCGTAGTGGCCTTGCTTTGTCAATCAGTCACCCCGATAACCGTAATAATACAAATCTCAACGATGTTTAATATCAGAAGCCAATGAGATGCTGCAACAACAGTTTATTGGTGCATAGCGCAGATCGCAAATACATACGTACATCAAGCGAATTGGAAGTGGTGAGGTGAATAGGTATATGCGAGCAAATTACTTTACTTACTTACGCCCGTTCCTCAAAATGGAGCGTAGGCCGCCGACCAGCATTCTCCAACCCACTCTGTCCTGGGCATTTTTTTCTAGTTCCATCCAATTCTTGTTCATTTTTGTTATGTCTATCTCCATTTCTCGGCTTAATGTGTTCTTTGGTCTTCCTTTTTACTCTGGCCTCGAGGATTCCATGCGAGCAAATATATAGGCAAATTTATCGTCAATTTGCATAAAGGTGCAGCAAAGCAAAGAAAGAACTATTAATAGGATTTCAGTACTCATATACATGAAGAGGAAGATAAATCATCGCGTGATATTTAGACACTTAACACTTTAACTAGTTTATTTTTTGATCTAGTGATCATAAACGTATATAACATTATGCGAATTGTTACTGTTCAAATAACATAGTATGTTAAGTAAGTTATTAAAATGGCTTAATCACAAATAACTATAATCAAAACTCGTTGTATGATAGTTGCCATAACACCAACGTAGTGTAGAAATCGGTGTTTCTAGAATGAAACTAAGAAATGAGAATTTGCGAAACTAAATGAGAGTGTCGCCAAGTGATTTCTGGACATCTGGCGTCCTCAACATACACTGAGCAACTAGGTTCATTAACCCACCACTCTACCATTCCAGTGTTTATATCACTGTCAACTATGGTTTCGGTTAACCAGTTCTTGATTCTAGAGCCTGAATGTTTATCGGTGTTAGTTAATGAATCGGCATTCCGTAAGCACTGCCTCCATATGATCATCGAGTCATCAGTTAGTTATGAATTATTGGATTGTTCATGCACATCGAACAAGTTGCTGGTCAACTGAAGTCAATGCTTCAATAGATAACATGTATGGCTGAGGTGAATGATACCAGATTTGAGTCTTGGTGTAGAAATCAACACAGTTGATGAATCCTAAATAAAATGTGACATGAATCCTGAATTCCACTATAAGCGTCAATCCATCAAATATTAATAACTGGTGACACAATGATTAGGTCAATGCAAATCACACGATTTGCACATATTCTAAATGAGACCGATCGAAATTCTCTCCAGGAATTCTACAATAGCCTAACTCAAACACATTCTTGTCATGACGAAATAAATGCTTTTAATTTCGGACGTCATATACATCAAAAGTGTCTACTTTCTATAATTTTCTTTACATTGGTTAGGCCTAATCCTTGTTTATTAGAAATTGTTGTCTCCGAACTCTCTGATACTCTGTGAATGCTCTTGTCAATCTTGATTGGGATTGAATGTGCTGATGAAAGGAATCAATGCAGTTGTAACTTACTGAATATGTGTGATAATTCTGATTTGGAATTGGAATACAAACATAATTGTGAGAATCATGAAGAATGTAAATGACAACTGATGGATGACACACAAATGAAACATTTAGAGTGTGGTGCCTAGAATTTACAAAGACACTCTGGAAGTTTGAACTGAATAATGATTTAGTTTTCTACCTTGATTCTACATTCAGTTGTTATTATTGGCTTTCTTCTCAGTACTATATTTCTGGTACATAACAGAATTCTCAGCATAAGTTATTTCAACCAGTTTCCCTTTCTTATTGCTTGATCGATCATTGAGATAAATATAGAGTGGTCAACAGTTAGATGTTAACAGTTCAGGAATCGACATTCGAATAAATAACATTCTTTTCGACTCATATCGCGAGCAAACACGATGTCTATGATTGGATTCTTTTGAAAAATTGTACTGCGAAATGTCAGAAACATTTCACTAACACTCCTGAATACGTTATGCGACTAACGGGCATAATGATGGGTTAAAACAAACAAGAAAACAGGTAACTTGTTGAAATATCCAGATGACGGGAACAGGTAGCCATATATTCAAACAGGCCGCCTGTAACTTCTGTAATTCATCATGTTATGCAGTTTGTCTTAATGAGTTAAGAATTAGTGTAGGATCCAAACTACGGTTTGGATGTTGAAGAATAGCCTTCCGTGACTTTAGACACGCGCCCTTTCCCGTCGAAATCAGAACAAGTAATCGGGTAACTAGCGGTTCTATAATTCATAATAAATTTAATGTAAATCATTACCTAAACAAATATTATCACCCGGCTATTCAACCAATGATTGTTCAATCAATTAAATCTAAATTACAATGAATAAAGAAGTTGATAGAAGATGAGGAAAAATTACCAATCACAACAAATGAACGTTATTCTATCCTGACTGGATAGATCACACACAACAGGAGGAACAAATCAATATGGCTACAGCCAAGAACAAGTGTCAAGTAAAACAACACAGATGCAGTTCAGGAAGAAACACAAACTTAGTGAATGCGTAATAAAAACAAAAACTATAACAAAAATACAAATATTAACAATTCAAATGTAATCAAAATACAACAGTGTACAACTAATGTGATCAATAGGAACAAAGTACAAGTATATACATGGAGGGATTTTCACCAACACATAAAACCTTCAAAATGGATCTTACAATTAGGTTGTCAGATCGACTTGAAATGGTAGGAAATTTGGAGAATTTAGATGTGATTTTACAACTAGGCAAATGCTGATAATTTTCACGAAAATTAGAATTGATCAGTGCTGATCAGATCAAGCGACAGGATGTTATTGGAATATATTCGTGTGTTCATATTATGGACAAGACAACATGTTATCCAAATATATGTGGGGAGTAATAACCTGTAAACACATTCATGAACGTAGTATACAAAGGAAAATACAGAACAATGAGGCAAATAACCTCATGACAGTGAAATCAACATTACAAACCGCCTTCAGACGTATAAGTCTGACAGTATCTATTCAATAACCACAGAATTCAAAGGGGGTATGTGTATACATCTGTCGATAGACATAATTCGGCTTTATGATTGATCTGCAACGTTCAATGTGAAACTTTACGTTCGTAGTCAAATAGATGACTTTATATTTGATAATGTAATTTTCCAAGCCAAACAGACCATTGTTCACCTATACGTCAAATGATGTTACTCAAAGAACAGCGTATGTATTATCTAGCCGGATATGAGCAGGCAAACTCATACATTCATGATGAACTGATCAAATGACATATCTTGTTCTTCGCATTGGTAACCACCAGTGATCGGATAGTCAACAACACTTGTACCAACAATATGCACAATCGTTTTAATAAGTGAACCGATTAGTTTCATATTGAGGAAGTTGATGCACGCTGTGGATAATAATGAAAATTAAACATGTCAGTGATTATTTGCAGTTCAGTCTGTGTCTATTGACTAATTATTCAGAACAGGTTATGAAAACATCTGTTCTGAAAATGAACCTTGGTTAAAGCAACAAAACACCTTCATGATTTCCTTTCCGAATACAGACAAATTGTACTTATCAGCATTAAAGTAGTATAAATATATATTTAGGAAATATTTCATGAACATTGATCAAATATTACAGAATGACTCAAGTTTTAAAAGTAGTAGTTTCCTATTGTTCATAAAAACGAGGTCCTTTCACCTTCCCGATTATTCATAGTTACCTTATATTCTCCACGGGAAATAAAATCAAGTGAATTAGCTACTGTTCTGAATGTAAATCCAAATGGCGATGTAATAAGTTCTTGCAACAAAGTACCACATGATAAAGCTGTCATCTTTTCTCTCGAACCGATAAAACCATATCATCATCTCATGTGTTCAGCGGTATATGAACTGTTCCAGTTGCAGAGAATAGCACATTGGATAAAATGGACGTCCTCTTCATCTTCGTCTGCATCAACATCATCTAGCTGTTATGCGCCATGATATATGTTCGCTTACATCAATGAATGTGGACAATTGTGAACACATGTTAGACTGAGAGAATGTTGAAATTCTGGGAAGAGAGAATAAATAAAACATCAAAGAATTGTAAGAAACAGGATAATCATCTCAATCAAAAATCAATCCATTCAATTTACTTATCAATTAGAGAACAGCTATGGATTCAGTAAACATAATACAACCAATGAAGAAAGCTCGGTTCAGTGACGAATCCTAATTTTGATGAATGCATTTTCAAAGCCCTAGAATCCCAAATATATACCTAGTTTTGTTTTGAATATTTTAATAATTACCGTAATAGTGGGAATGAAATTTCGCTATACAAGGTAACAGTCGGATAGAATGGACAAAGGTGTAAAATTATTATTTTTATTCAGTCGTGTGGTTGTTAGGTGCTTTAATATTCATCATGGTAAAGTAAGCCTCAGGGTGATCACATAGAAAGTTGAATTTAAGATGAACTGTAATAGTGAGAATCATAGGAAAAGGGAGAAATTGATTATGGGTAAATGTCGATAGAGAAGATAGAAGGGAATCAGATGTGTGTGAAGTTAGAAAAGAGAAAACAGAACGAGTATAAAACTGTGGTAGTAAAAGAGTTCGAACAATTGTCATAACGCTCAGCCTACTTTGTACAAACGAATATGACGTTAATTTACCCTAGACAAATATCTACACTAGATTCCCTTTCATTCTCTATTCTACTGGGATTCGTGAATACGCAATTAGCCTGACTAGAACGTAAATATATTTCCACATCAAAAATCGACAACCATCCGACATGATCCAACAACAACCAACAATCAATAATATCAATAAGAATAATGATAATAATAATAATAAGGAAAGGGGAATATATAACTGATCTAACGTCTGTCAGACTATCTACAAGTATGACTAAGCAAACAACCAGTCATTATCATTCTCGCCCACACATCAACAGGTTATGTCTGTATAGATAATTCTGGATTTACAAGTCTTTAGTAAGTGCTTCAGATATGGTGAGAATATGGAAGTTAATTGCCCTTGGTAGCTTTCTCGTTACTTTGTAGATGAATTTAAACACAGAGTTCATCTTCATCGAATGACCTGTGCTCACAAGATGTTTGATAATAGAGCTTCTTATTGAGCCATTTTCGCATCTTTTCAGCCCAGTCCAGTGATATTCTCGAATGCTTTCGGATGAAATATTCACAGAACAACTTATATTCCTGGCTACACATAAACAGGTGATTTGATCAACACACAAAGAATTACTGGGAAATGGTTGGCTGAGGAACGCTGATTGCGTAGTAGCTTAAAACGACGTTCCATTGAGAGAGTTAGAAGTACTACTCTTCAGGATATCTGTAGCTTTATCACCCTTAAAATCAATGTCTCGCTAAATGTTTCTTTCCTTTGCGCGTTTTCACTTCGATTTTCTTATCGATAAGTATCGGTGAACACCAGTTTGTATTGAATGCGTTCTTCAGTAGGTCCAGTTTGTTCTCCATGATCATGGGAATACCAATGTTTTTATCGGTACAGCGAAGGACACAATTAAATTTCTCTTTCCACTACTGGAGACTCAGTTAGAAAAGGCTGATAGCTGACCACTCTACGAAGTCCTCTGTAGGTAGATCTAGGAGTTCCGTTCTGCTTTCTCATCATCTAGACAGTAAGAAAGCGAATATTTTGATTATTTTCGACTTCCAGTGTGATTTTTATTGCGCAGTACTTATTTACTTAATTACGTCTACTAGCCCTCGTGAAGGAGAATAGACCGCCTATCAGCATTATTCATTCAACTATGTCCTGGACAATTCTTTCCAGTTCATTCCAGTTGGCATCCATTCTTTCATGTCTGCTTACAATTCTCGACGTAGCGTATTCTTCGACATTCATATTTTCTGTTTTTTATGTTTCCGGATAAGCGCTTGCCTCGTGATGCAGTTTGGTGATTTGCGCGATGTTTATCCTATCCACCTCTAACGTCTTTCCTTAATTTTATCCTGGTTTGTTTACTCTTAAAGTGGGCTGTTGCTGATGGTATCCGGCCAACGGACATTGAGTGTCTAGTGTAGACATTTGTTTGTAATTACTTGTGCATTTTTGACGATAGTTAATGTAGTTCTCCTCGTCTCAGCTCTTTACAATACAACTAACTATCATGACGTTCGTATTAATGATTCTGACTTTGATATTGTCTGAAAGTTGTTTCAAATTCCGTATATTCTTCAGTTGTGGGAATGTTGTTCATGCCTTGTAAATCCTCGCATTTACGTCTGTATAGGATACTCACCGTTCATCGATGATGCATCCCAGATACATGAAATTTTCCACCTCTTCCAGAGTTCTCCGTGTTGTATTTGGGGATCTTGCTTTTTCCTTTTGTATGTTGAGGTCTAGTGATTCAGAGACTGCCACTACACTGTTTGTCTTGACCTGCATTTGTTGGTCTGTATAACTTATGAGGGTCAGGCCATTTTCGAAGTACAAACCGTCAAGTTGCATCAAACCTGTACATTCTATGCCGTGCTTCCCGTCAGATGTCAAGGCCTTCATAATCGAGTCGATCACCATGGAAAAGAGAAGGGGAGGGAATAGGTAGTCTTGCCTGACTCCAGTCCTCACTTCGAATGAATTTGTTAGCTTTCCTGTATGCATGTATGAATTCCTTATGATGTTGACAATGTTCTAATGTATATCATGGTGTCAAGCAAAATTCCACAACCTTCTCTAATCCACGTTATCAAATACCTATTCATAGTCAAGGAAGTTGTAGAATTATGGTCTACTATGATATTAGTACTGCGCTAATAATAGACCTAATCCTAAAATTGTAGACTTGTCGTGATATAACCGACTAATCTATAAGATCTTACGTAGAAGTCATACCACTGCCTAAACCAGCTCATCGTGTCGTAACAATCACCAATACATGATGTAGAAGAAACCTAGGCTAGAGATAGAACAATATATTTAATACGAATAAAAGATATAAGGTACCATTCTGTAGGGACCACGCCTGCATGGCCGAGCCATGCCACTCGATCAACTCCAATTCATTCAATACATTCTTCGCACCTTCCCCACCGTTCGGTATTTCTCCACGTTAAATATTGAATATCTATTTTCCGAGTTGTCTCGTGTTACGAATCCATCCTGTTAATCTCAAAGCTTGACATCTACTGGATCTTTCACTTGTTGAAAACCTATCCTGGTACCGATGGTAGTGTGATTTCTCTGTAGTTTTCACACTTGCTTGGATTTCTTTTTTTTGTATATTGATGAGATATCCTCTTTTACAGTCCGTCAGTGTCACTTGTTTTCCCTCCAAATCTTTCTGAATAGAATGTGGAGCATGTTAGCGGTTGCTACTTTGTCTGAGTTCGCTATTTCAGCTGATATATTTTCATACCCTGCTGCTAAAAACACACTTACCGGCAAACATTATTTCCGACTATTCAATCTCTGACATGAAATTTGAAGCACCTTCATTTTCATAAGTTATGACACACCGTTGAGAAAGTTAGGATTCTTCAGAAATCATGACGCTGGTGCCCCCACTGACAACTAAACCAACGATTGTCATAGGTTAACGGAATGTGTTCACAATGTGGGAGACCAAGAGGAACGTTAAACTGATGCGGAAATTAGGAAATACATCCTGACGAAACTCGAATTAGGAGAAACTCAATGGATCCACGCTGGACAGGCAATATTCGCTTCATTAAAGTTTCTATTATACTCTGGTGATAAAGAAAATAATGCCTCTCACTCACAGGAAATTCCGGACAAGCAACATTGTGAGAGTTCAACGTAGTTTTCTTATGAGATGCGAATTAACTCAATGAATTCAAAATAGCATTTTACTACAAGTTTCAAATCTTACAAGATATACTCATAGAGTATAAGAATATTATTGAAAACAATTGGAAATGGAATAAAGAAGCATCCGTCTGACTATGTCAGGAGGTGCTGGCCCACGAGAAGTACCATCATAAAAATGGATTTCCACCAATACCATGGGCACTATTCAATAGAGGAATGACAAGGAGTCAACAATCAACAGCAGATGGACAAGCGCAAAGGAAGGCAAGACCTAGGCTGGATACACAGACGCAAACGAAAGTGTGAATAATAGCCTCAGAAGCAACAAGCAGAAATACGTGAAAAATCATGAGAAAAGCACGGAAAAGCTGCAAGTGAAGGAACTATGAGTAAAACTATATGGTAAAATGAAGAGGCGAGAGGAGAATATGGTTAACAAGAACAACCTGTCAGTAACAAACAAGGTAAACCAGTGACTAAAGTTTAAGAACATTTATACAGGTGTGTAGAACACTTGAAAGAGCTATTGAGTAGATCGGCCTCATCGAACCCACCGGATAACGATGAACCATTTATAAAATGTTCAATATACGCTGCTTGACAAACAATTCAGGAAATCAGAGAGGCTGTGGTGGACCAAAAATTATATTAACTTAATAATGACAATAAATTTATTAAGTCCAAGATACATATTAACCTTGATACTACTATTAGAAATCGTCCGACCATAAAAATAAATAGCATAGTGTATTAATAAAATTCTTTTGTCATTAGCAGTAAACAAATAATTGTCAGTTCATTATTATTTTGAAAGGTCACCTAATCTCATATTTTCTCTCTTATGAGGTGAGCTTAATTTACAACCATAGATTTTATTCAAGAAACTTCATTGATGATTGAAGATTAATTTAGAAGTGCTGATATCGATCAAAGAAAGTATACAACGTGTCAGTTTGTACTTTATTCATTCTTTGAACTTTGCATAGTTTCTGAATTTTCATTAGATTTTTTGATATTTTATATGGTTTTCTTTTTTAAATTAGTGTTGTCTTAGTTTAAACGTTAGGCAGTTATAATTATGAGATAATGGAGAAAATGTGTAGCTCAAATGAATGAATGTGATGGGATTCTATTCTCTGAGCTGGATGGTTTGGCCGTGGATCTTTCATCGTTCTTCTGAACAACATCATCAGCTCAAACGTCAGGTAGAAGCTACACGACCAAATCATCCAACTCAGAGAACAACACTTCATCAAAAGTTATGATTATTTCTTAGCAATTTTTTATGATGATTATTATTATTCAATTGTTATGATGACCTTTATGTTTTTCGTGTTTCTTCATATCTATCAACTGGATGGAAGCCGTGACCACTGGAGCTAATCCGTGTAGGGTAGAAACAGGTGTCTAACTCAGTACAATGGAAGATGGTAGCGCAACTTCGTGGATTTGTTGAGGCTAGACATTAACACGATTGGATGCCGGTTCAGTGGTCCAGTAGGTTAAGCGTTCGCGCGCGAGAACGAAGGTCGTGGGTTCGGATCTCGCGGGGTGCGGGATCGTGGATGCGCACTGCTGAGGAGTCCTTCGATAGGACAAAACGGTCATCTAGTGCTTCCGGGTATTCAATGGTGATCTAACATCCATCGGTTCATGATCTCGATCAAATTTCTTTGTCGAGTTAAAATAGTTTACGTTAGATACAACACAACTCACAATGAATCAGTCCATTTTTTCAAAAACTTTCAATTATGATAAAAAATTCACTTTGAAAATGTTCTCTTTTCAAAGTGATTTCCAATGAAATGGAAAATCGGAGGGGAATTTTGTGGATATTATAGTAAAATAATAACTGAACTCATGAGTCACTTGAAGCTAGACCACCACAAAAAATCTGAAAGCACTGGACGGTCATTTCTTCCTAGAATGACACTCCTCAGCAGTACGCATGCACGACCTCACCTCGTGAGATTCGAACCTATGACCCATCAGTCTTACATGCGAACCCTTGATCTCTAGATTACTGACTCGGCTGTCATCCAGCGGTTTTAATGTCTAAATTCAACTAATCCACGAAATTGAGCGATACGTCCATCATTGTAATCAGTGAGTTACTATCTCACAACAGCCCCGGTTGAACTCTACTGGGCATGGCTTCTCACCAGAACTCCATGAAATAACTCATGGAGACCGTCACTAGTGAGCATATGATAATCATAATCAAGAAGGGTTTTTGAATATTTTAGTAATTTAATAGTTGAGATCAAGAATTAATTGAAGCGAGACCACCATGGAAAACATGGAACCACTGACGGTCATTTCGTCTTATTGTGGAACATTCAGTGCTTCTAAGTATTCCATGGTGGTCTAGCTTCAGTTGACTCGTGAATTAAACTATTAAATCGAAAATGTTTGTAGTTCAGATGGATGCATTCGGTGGCGTTGAGTTCTTGGTGTTAGATTTTTGAAATTGCGATTCTCTTGTTGTCATTCGGGATACGATTTCAAGACCGCATTTCATTTAGAATTTTTTAAAATGAATAATCATAAATTTCAATCTCAATCAATCATCTTATTGTGTATTTGTTTACAGAAATGACACCTAGTTTCCACAACTCTAATACTGACTCTTGATTGCCTACATGAAATTCTCAGTTACTCGACATAGCAAACCTGAATGTGAGAAAGTTGGCCACGTACTTGGTTTTATTAAGACTGCCACAAACAATTGATTATGAATGCGTAAATATTCTAGACCATAACACTCTTACTCACTTACTTACGTCCGTCACACCTCATGAAGGAGCATAGGTCATCCACCAGCATTCTTTATACAACTCTGTCCTCAGCAATCCTTTCCAGGTGTTTTCAGTTGCTATTCATTCTTTTCATGTCTACTTCCAACTGCCGACTCAGCGTGTTCTTTGGCCTTCCTCTTTTCTGTTTCCATTCAGGATTACAAGTTGGAGCTTTTTTTGTGATGTAGTTTGATGATTTCCGTAATGTATACCCTATCCACCTTCAACGTCTCTTGCTAATTTCCTCTTCAGTTTGAACCTGGTTTGTTCTCTCCCACAGTAGGTTTTCTTTCATACTCTCCAGGGAATACGTTTCTCAACAATCCAGAGGGAATGTCATAACATATGTATATTCATTCCACAAAGGAATTATTTAAAGTCTGTAGGACCAAATAGAAGATAGGTAGAATGAAAGATGTCGGAATGATAAAGTAAAATAGAAGAGAGAACTAATTCATTATGGTACATATTATAAACATGAAATGTTAATGGAATTCACCTACCCATTACTTAACTGATAGATGGAATGAATGTTTAGTATTAAAAAGAAAAAGAAGCAATATCAGACATTTGATAATAATATGATTACATAATTATGTTTAACAAAACTATCAGTCTGGCTCTTCAATAACGAATTGAAGAGCTGTTCTGTTGTCGTTGGAGACCAGAACTTGCATATCCCTTTGAAAGTATGATGTCTTAGGTCACTCATGTGGAATTCTTCAGTGAAGTTCCTCAGCAATTCACTCATGCTATTATGCTATAGATCGAACATAACACATTATATCCACTGCACGTTTGTATATTCAAGTGACTTAACGCCCATCATTTCATGGTCATTTCTTCGCTCAATTTGCAATACTGTGTGTCATCTGTCAGCTGTGGTTGGTTCCTGGTTTCCAATGGTTGTCTAGCTAAAGTCAGTTCATGGTTTAAACTATCTTGGAAAATAGAAAATATCTCAAATTACGTGCTAACTCAAGATCTGAGCATATGTGTCCTCGTATGAATGAATCAAATAACCATTGAGAACATATTGGTACATGAAATATTCACAAATGAATAGGCTGTGAGTCTGCTCAAAGTAATTGTGATTATTAACATTACAGAGTGTTAGTAATAGTTGTGATACCAGACATGGACTTCCGCAATTATTTCATACACAAAAATCACTCTTATGATTTCAAGTCTAGTGATCTATTAACTATAACTGGGATTTTGTAGTTGATCCACTCTAACTACGATCAAGAGGTCAGAAGTTCAGATACAGCTCCATTCACATTAAGGTAGGCATTATGATGAAAGAAGTAACCATCAGGTGAACAGTTTGTATACACAAATCTATATTTGGTAAATGAATTACATTACTATAATTATAATTATTACTATTACTATCACTACATAACTTCTGTATAAGATTAGTCTAAAATTGTCTATGTACTGATAACCTTGTAATCAATAATTTCATTTACTCACGACCAAAATATCATCATATTACTCAATATCTTCATCAGTAGTTTCATTGATACCATCAAATTACATTTTGAAAAAAAAAACTATTGGATACTAACAGTACTGATGATTGTAAGTGACTGACAAGAATAATCTACATTATTGTATTTTGACGAATGTTCTTTTCTAATGTAATAAAATATTTAGACGGCCAATTTTTTGTCCATAAACAGCCTGGTACCACTTATTGAACCAAAAACACCCACTACGAGGAATGTTTTGCCGAAACTTCACCATTTTACTGAATTCAGACAAATAGAGCCAGATGAGCATCATGAGTTATGAGCGCAGAAGTAACTCACCTCGGGATCTAAATAAAGATTTATGACTTCTTGGTTTTAATCTCTTTATATGGAACAGTTTCTCATTGTTGTCGTTTGTCAATGGTCACTGTATACTGAGAGATAAAGGAAACCACTGATTCAGGACATTCTTGTCAAACTTATTGGCGCGGGATCTGACTCCAGTGAGATCGTTAAAATTTCAAGGAAAAACGCAATTCTGAGAAGAGTTAACATAATGATTATGGTACTAACAACATTCAGGTGTATCTGTCCCTCCTGATCTAGAGACCTTGCAAAATCGTGGATAATGACAAGTTATTACGTTCAACAAAATAAAATCCGAACTACAAGGTTTATCATCACTAGTGGCATAGCGAAGAATAGCTCTACAGGCTGACTGGACGTAACCAATTTTACCACCTTTATATCATTTGACATGAAGAAATTCATATGAAATGCATGACAAAATAAGCATTCGCCAAACATTTGCTCACCTCTGTAACCTACTATGCAACTCCTCAATGATTGGTGACCTGCATGACCTTGAGCACGCATTGTATGAATGCAACTAAGTAATGCAGTATAATTCTTAATGTTCTAAGTAATCGTTCTATGAACGTTTGCCTCTTTCACGGGACTAGAAATTAGTACAATTTAGACGACTTATTACCAGTTTCTTGAGAGTTGCATTGTGATGTGTGCTACTTAGATTGACATAAGTAGTATATGATGTTAGTCGTTTCTATTGAAAATAATTCGTTGTTTTTCAATCATTATTCTTTGTCTTTCAAACATTAATTGTGGTGTTTCGATGATGATGGTCCATGAGTAACCCTTATTCTGTAGTGTTCTGAATCTTGACAATCACATATCTATCTGTATTGACCTGGTTCATTGTACTTAAATGTGAACGTCAGCTCACAAAAATCAACTGAACTACGTATTGTTGTGACAAATCCTGTTCCTTTTTTCAGATCCTTAGGATTTAAAACAGATCATTTTTGATCTGTATGTTGAGAACTTAAAAGCAAAGATTTCTGCAATGAAAGGTAAGTAACGCTTTTTTTCATTTTACAAGCTATGTATCATGCAAACAAACGTGTTCATATAACACACGTTCTATCGTACTATTTAAATGAAGTAGAATTTGATCCACTCGTTTGTATCCGAAAACCTGAATTTGATACATGTATAATAGTGTTCTTGAAATCATATCAGCTCATTCATTATTTGCTGAGACGTGTTTGATGTTCTGTAATGTAATGACTCTAATATATTCGTATGGGGGTTAAGGAGATTGTCAAGTTTTGATTGAGATCATGAACCGATTGATGTTAGACCACTTTTGGAAACCTGGAAGCACTGGACGGCCGTTTCTTCCTATTGTGTGACTCCTCATCAGTGCCTATCCATGATCTCGCACCCCACGATATTCGAACCCAGGTTCTTCAGTCTAGCGCGCAAACGCTTAACCTATTGAATCACTGAGCCGGCATCCAATAGTGTTAATTTCTAAGCTCATTCAATCCACGAAGTTGCACAACCATCTTCCATTGTACTGAGGTAGACACGTGTTTCTACCCGACATGGATTACCTCCAGTGGTCACGGCTTCCTACTATAGGGGTTGTGGAGATTGTTAAGTTTTGTTTAAGATCTCACGAGCGGCATCGCAAATGCGCAGTGCTGAGAAGTCCCGTAGTAGGATGAAACGGCCATCCAGTGCTTCCGGGTATTCAATGATGGTCTAACATCAATTGGTTCATGATCACAATCAGAATCTAATTTAATCATTGAAATGAAATCGTTGTTTTTTCAATGTTACTGACAGATGTTTTTACAAACAAATGATTTGAACATCCCGTAACAAACGTGATAATAAAACACGTTGTTGTGTGTGTGTTTAATCTCTAGGTACGATGGCAACTTCGTTTCAACTTATCAGAGACTTGGACACCAAAATAACAACTCTGAAAGGTAATTTGATTATTCAATCTTATATGAGATAATCGTTTATACTAATGAATTCAAAGTCAAAATAAACTGCGCCCAATGAGTGCATATCCGTGTTCAGTATGTCCAGTTGCTCGACTGACCCAACTATTTTCAAACCTTAAACATTTATAAATGTGATTCATTGAAAGGTTAAATTAATTCTATCACGTTCAGTTTCTCTGTGAAAATTATTTGCCTCTCTGTTTGTACACTGATGAACGTATCAACACCATTCAAACGAAGAACAGAATATCTAAATCAAAATAGGATTTGTTTATTTGAACCAGTTTGATGGTACTTGTTGAGTTTCACAGTAGTCCCATTCATGATAGACTGTAAACATTTGATGGGAGTGTGTAAGTGCATGCGGTTGGCTGAAATGATTATTCAATTGATGTACATCTAAGAAACGAAATTAGTTCACGCATTTGAGTGTTTACAAAATCGGTGGTTGAGACTTTTGTCCATGAACCCACTCTCTTTGTACCCACCAACAATGTGGTAAATTAAAAATATAAAATTCTAGTGTGACAATAGTGCCATCTGTAAGATCTGAGGTAATTCGAGGTATTGTTGATGTCCCACTTCCTCTCACCTGATGAACAAAAAACTATTGATCCAGCTTGCTAGTATTGTCCATTAATACCACTAGTAGAATGTGTCATTGATGTCGTAATATCAAACCTCATTCATCTTACTTCTGTTACATCACATTATAAATAATTCGAATACAGCACAATACTATTTTAGAAATGTAACTAAATCAGCTTGTTATTCAACCGAGTTGCCCAAAATTATTGTGTCTATTTCAGATGAAATCAGAAATTCAGATCCAAATGGAATTGAGAATATTGATCAGTGTATGTCCAAAAATAATCGAGTTCCTTAACTAAATAAATGATTTTAGATATCAGCTGTAGAACCAACTATTGGACCGGTGATGCAGCCATGTATGCTTTGCTACGTAAGAGAAATTATTCTCATCCAGTGTTTTAATTTCTCTTCAGTATTTCATTATTATTGACTTACATGTTGAATTGTTTAATTCGTTGGCCACAAATCGATCTCACATGTGTAAGTGAACAAAGTCCAACTGTCGAAGATATTATTCTTTACATAATAAGATTGCAGCCTGACTGTTGCCACTAATTAGACACCCTGTTGTTTATCTTTGATAATTCCGACAAAATACCACAATCTCTCTCGGACATACGTACAGGAATAACACCCTGGTGAAAGAGTTACTTAGAATGAGAGGTTACTGAAGTATGATCCGTCAGTGAATAGTCTATACTAAAGTGTTGGACCTCGATGTGTGCGATCATTATTTTTAGTTGTATACCATAAACAATCCATCAATTTGATATGTGACTGCTCTGTTGCATCACAACTGGTATGCTTAAGCTAGTGTAAGTTTTATTCTGATACTGTAAGCAAACATGCTGTAGAAGTAGTCACTTGTTAAAAGAACTGAAACAAGATGCCTTTCGTCAGGGATTCAACTCTAGTGTCCATCAACACAACTTGAAGCGTAATGCACACTTGTCTCAGGGAATTGAACACTCTCATCAAAAGTTGTAATCAACATCCACATATCATGGTGAATTGTTTATTTGAGATTTTCACTCCATTTCTAGCCAGTATCCGAAACAATTTCAAGAGTTCATATTTTCATGTTGAATCAGTTAGCAATATATTCAATCGTTCATCAAACCACATTCACTTGTCACTACACTAGATTTAACTTATTCATTAATATCCGCATTCAAAGCAAATTCATTTGCAATCTGCTTTTAATGCTTTTCATAGTTATCCAGAATATAAAGAACCATTACAAGAAAGAGAATAGTGAGTGATTTAATAATCGAACTGTTTTTAACATTCGGAGCATATTGACATACTTTAAAGACTGTTTCACTTTTCATCATGAAGTGAAGAGACAAATATGAAACACCGTCTCATACCACTTCGAAAATTCCGTATGCAGTACATTCTTCAAAATGAATGATGCTGTGCATTTATTTTCATATATTAGACTTAGTTGTCCAACATTCATCGATTCATGATGTCATTCAAAAACTTAACAATCTACACAACTCTATAGTGATATTTAGTATTTGTCTACCAATGAAACTCAAGACCTCCATTTTATCCTACTTAGGACTAGTCGGATGGATACATGTCGATCTCAATGTTAATATTTACACTGAGTTCCGAATCTAGAAATTCTCGCTTCAAACAAACACTTTGAAAGAAACTCTATTTAAGTCTGCATGAGAACAACAAAACTTGGTGAAAATGTGTTCAAGTGAAGATCTCGACCTTAAGGTTATGTGAATCATGAGTTCCACATATTTCAACATATCAGATATATCAAAATCCAATTTCCAGACAATACTCTCAGAAAGTTCATATGGTGACAGTGGCCCATCAAATTCAGTCCTGAACACTGTCCACGGAGTGCCACAACACCTCATTATTTCCCATTCAAATGTTGTAATTCTGTACGATGTTATAGCTTGATATTTGTTCGATTTCTCCAATTCTATATAGATTACGTTCACTCCAATGCACAAAAACTGATGGCATGTTTTAAGGAAAGTGATGAACATTATGAAAGTAAGTCAAAATATTGAATTGCATGTAGTTCATTAATATGCATCTCAAACATTTGACCGCCTCTTATATTTTTATCGGATCTAATCCATGTTGTTTGCCTGTCATTAACTACGTTTGCTTGATAGTTTAAAGACCGAAACATGGTATAAATGACTTGTGGTCAGCAGTTCAGTAAATAGAGTCGTTTTAATTCTTTCACAGCCTCGCATGCGTCTGTCAAGTATATAAGGCTGTTCGTCTAGTTCACCACAATTAGTGCTTTCGTGATCAGCATTTACGCGTTGCTGATGCATAAACGTCGCTTATGTGATCATAACGAAAGAAAATTAATTCCACATTGGGTCTTATCGACCTCTACTTCACACACTTTATGTCCGTATCATCGTTGCTAATTGCAGTATGCAAAATCTAGTGTTTAGTTAACATCGATAATTTAGCTGGGACTACATGACTATCTTGAGCATTTTCAATTATGTAAGTATCATTTTCATCTCTAATTAATTGTAGGTTCTATGCAACACAAGCACATCATGTCGATATATAAAGCCGCAGATTTGGTAGGGCATCTTAAATTTACAATGAGAGTTTGTGTGGTGACATCCAATATCGGAGTTTATTCAGTTTGTGTGTATTGATTATTTGAATCTTCCATTGATGTGGTAATAACACAACTGATCAGTCTGTTTTGGCAAATGTGCATCTTGTACGGATTGCCTCCATATTGCCACTGAGTCATAAGTGTTTTTAGCAGACATGGATGGTGGCTAGTAGAATGTCGAAGTAAACATTAACCCTAATATATAGAGATATCCAATTGAGAATTCTCTTATTCCTGTGTTAGCCATCATACATCTCTGCTCATAATTCATTTCCCATAGATCAACATGGTTTCTGGTAAAAATGACTGAATATAAATCTGATATGATGAATAGTCTTTTATTGTTTCTCTTATCAACTAATTAGAAATGAAAACGGATCATAGCGAAGAAATTTGTAATGGGCTGATACCATACAGAACGAAAGGTAATTTTGTTTAAACTATATCTCTCGATAATTAATGAATATGACAGACATAACCTGACATTCCTTACCGAAACTCATACTCACCATTACAAACGTGTATTCTAAAATATCTACTTGCCTTTCTTTAGTACGCTGAACTGGATTTCCCTTAATCAGGAAATCATAGTACTGTCCTGTTTGGTAATAAGTTAAAGTAATCAGGTATCGGAATGAGACAGAAGCTTCATCACCTCCAGTAGCATTTCAACTCAAAATGAATAACAACGGGTGTAGTACTCATGAAGGAAGTATTTCATGTTACAGCACAGATCAAGTCAATGAAATCAAAGGTGAAATCACTATTTTGATTTCAAGGACTAAATATTCACAATCACATTGACAATTAGGTGAGAATATGGGGAAATGGTAAAGAGATCAATGTGAATCTTTGTTATTCTTTCACAGTCCATCTAGTATTAATATACAGTGGTCTGCATTATTTTGATGCTGAAAACACGTTGAATGATATCTTCAAATAAACAATATTTCTGGTTGTTTTCCTAACTGAAATTATGTTGTTTCAGGTACAGTAGAAATGGACAAGTTGTTTTTTTGAGAAATCCAGGGGTGTTGCATATATGAATTCCAAATTCTGTGAGAAAAACCAATTGAATATTTTCTGTTTTTCATTGTGATCATAAACCGATTGATGTTAGACAACCATTGGAAACCCGGAAGCACTGGACGGCCGTTTCTTCCTTTTGTGTGACTCCGCAGCAGTGAGCATCCCCGATCTCGCTCACGGGATTCGAACCCAGGGCCTTTGGTCTCACGCGCGAACGCTTAGTTTAATGGACCACTGAACCGGCATCCAATGGTGATAGTGTCTAACATCAATATTTTCATTGATTTATTAAGCAACATTGTCAGGTCTACATGCAATTGACTAAACGATAAATATCCACAAACTTTGGTACTATATGAAATGTTTGTGAAAGCTTTAATGTGATGGTTTAATGGATGAAGGTAGTCACCAAGACACGGATGCCATAAATAACATTAAACAGTTTATTGATAATTAACTGAATTAGAAAATTCTTGCACAACTGATCCACCATATTTGTGATAATTCTCAATTCAAATATCAAGGTGGGGACTGTGAGATAGACTTATACGTTACAGACTATTTCGATGGCTGGAACTAAGCAGAGCAACAGACAAATTGCAATTGCCTATACAAGTACTTCATGAGACAAAGGCAGAAATCAACCAGTAACTCATTTTCTTGGTCATCTCATCACTGATGAGATGAATGTTGAAGTAAATAAACTCTCATTCATTTCATTTTCTCAAATTTCAGTCAACTATAGACTTCTATTACAAGCACTCAAAGTGATAAGTAAGTAACCAATTAGATCACATATACTGACAATTATTATATGAAGCAATATTTCATGGAAAAGTGTTGTATGAAGACGACATACTATGTGCTTGGATAGTGCTAGTGCACAAAATGGAGTTACGAACTACTACAGGTGGGTTCGTTAGATTCAGTACACGATTCCCGTTGATCTGAAGGATCTCTTCAAATAGTTGTTTGAGATACAGTCTAGTGAAGTGTAGAATTGAATAAGTGTTTACGATTGCAGTTCACAATTGACCACACACGTGATTTTCTGATCCATGACTTCAGTGGGATCTACATCATGTTGTGAAGAAATGATCAAGATCAATCAGACAGTTTTACCTTTGTACAGTCTTTCATTTCAAATGTTCACTTGTATGATCTATCATTTTACTAATTATTCATATAATTTTGTTTGAACTCCAGATGACCAGGGAAAGTGAATGAATTTGGATTTGGGAATGATGATCTGGACTTCACTCATTTTTCATTTACTCATATGTTGTAACAATTAATTTACTGTCAAAATAACAAACCACAAATTTGTTCATTCATTAACAATATTAACCATTAATATGAATCATTTATTAGTTATTCATGATCATCACATTGGTGCAATAAAGGATCGTAGGGTCTGAAGTTGAATGTCTATAAACCTGTGTTCACTTGAAAAGAGAATTTGGCTGGTGGTTGATGGAAATGAGAATAGTATGGAGAACATGGTGAACAAAATCGATGGATAAATAGCATTTCTGAAAATGACGACTGATTTCTGTAAATCACCGTGTTCACTGCAATTTACTCATCTCACTCGACCTTCTGAAACTCACTTTTCTAACTGGAGTAAATGTATAAATATGAACTAACATCAGAAAAGAAAACGGACCAATGGAGTTTCAGGTCCTTTCAGATAGTAAACACCAACTGGAAGTGAAAATGGTCGTTTTCCATATAAACAGAGGAAACGAAGATTTTTGCAACTAACTACAAAAATGAGGATCTCAACAAGTGATTTCTCGGGATCTCGCATCCTCGAAAACCTTCACATTTTGCTGGAGCGTATTCTTGACATTCACACTCAACTTGGCCAATTGTCTCAGTTGTCGGTGCGCTTGCCTTCTGGATCGTAGGTTGATTTGTTTTTGAACCTCTTCATTTTGTTGGGACTGGAGGTAGGTTGGAGCTGGTCAGCAAAACATCGAATGGGGGATTTGTGTTACTCGATGAGGAACATGTGACTCACCGTTTTCGTAGCTGGTTCCGGTGTCGAGTCCCCCTGTCTTGTTCTACCTCTACTTCATACATGTCTTGCCCTAGATAACCAGCCACACATGTATCTGTCCAGAGATCATGGTTTGGTATGTTGTCCCGAAAGAACACCGGACGTCCCACTACGTACGTTGGCAGGTCGTGGGTAGTAGGTGTGGTGTGGTCCTCTATAGCGTCAGGTTTTAAAGTGTCCTCAGTCTTCCTCCGACTAGGATCTCTGCCGAGGACTTCCAGTCTGGCAACTCATTGTTCGATAAACAAATGAAAAGTTCCATAGAAATTCGACTGGTACGCTCTCCTCCATTAACTTTAGTAGAGCCCTTTTAATCGTGTTCACAAATCTTTCTGCATGGCCATTCGACTGTCAGTGGTTAGGAGGAAAGCGGGAATATTTGATGGCTAGCCGTCGGAGGAATTCTTGATACTGGCTTGAAGTACCTTGGGAACCATTATCAGATACAATTATATCAGGCGATCATTTCCAGGAGAAAATCTCCGTCGAGAGCTATAGTGTCTTGTTCGACGTTGGTGACACGACGAAGAGGATTTGCAGCCATCTCGAAAGCCGTCAACCACGAATAAACAAGTAGTTTCGTTGATCGGGCCAGAAAATACTTTAGAGACTGGTGTTATATTAAGCCCACATAGGTTGTTCTGGTGTTTGAACAGATCAATCTATTCATTCTCATCAAGCCAAATTTTTACTCCATCACTTATTCGCCTATTAATCCTGACTGTTTATATATCATCGTATGTGTGTTAATTGCTTACCTTACTTATTGTATGCCTGTCTCTTGTTCTTGTTCGACTGTGAATATTGATTCACTCTTGGCTAAGTTGCTCTGGCTCAGTCACCAAATCCATTACGCGTCATTATGCTTTGTTTCGCTTTCTGATCAACCATTATACAAAGTGTAACTATTCAAAAATCCGTAGCAGCATTCTTACGGTTAATTTTGATAACGGTTAATTCCTGTCAAGCCCTTCCATCTGACAAACAATGTTGTCGACATAATAACAATTCGTTTATTTCTTTGCATTAGTAGAATCGCTATTATACCTACGTAAACGTGTATATTTTAACGCTTATTGCAGCCCACAGATATTTCTGTCTGACTAAAATCATGACCGCTTAAATATAGGTTGATGTAATAATTCTCCTTCCCCCAAATATATATATATATATGTACTTGTCTTATTAAAGCTAATTTTAGTTTGATTCGCCATACCTTTATTTAATGTGACTATGAATTTGCCTCTGTATTCGCTTGCAATTGTTCGTTGGTTTTATCGTTTTAAGTATGCATGGCGTGTTTGTAATTCTGTGGTCTGTGCGACCAGCTAACAAACTGTAGTCGCGGCTTCTTATCGCCTTCTGAATTCTATCCCGTGAGGTCCCCGTAGTAATGGTTATCAAGGTGAACGTTTAATCAATCTGCGCATAATACAAAACTGGTAATCCTGACCTGCAAACACGACTCGATTCCTGGTGGTACATTCCACATTCGCACAATTCAACGTACTTTCTTTCGATTGGGATTACTATCGTGGCTATAATTACAATGGTGCATTCCTACATCATTATTTTCACCATCTTATAAACATTGTTGAATAGAACGAAAACAGCCACTAAACAGCAACATTTCACAAACATTTGGCATATTGGTGCAATTTCGTATGTCTGTTCCATATTACAAACTCTACCACTCGTTATTATCATTGTTATTAACGGTCCATTACTTCTTTTCGACATTTATATTACCTTATGCTTGTACTATCTATTTCTTTAATAAAAATGTTTACGGATAGTATTGAGTTTAGTGTTCCCCGAACGCCGTTCGTGAAGTCCCACAACTTTTCTGTTCCCCAGTTAAAGCAACCAACCCGCAATTATGGTTCATAAGACTAAATTTATTTTTTGGCCAGTCGTAATAATTTGAAAAGAAACTAGCGTGGTCATGCAACCACGCTTCTCATAGACAAAGCAACGGATAGTGTACGATAAGCTTTGGCCAATCCAGACCCCGAGAAGCCAAACGATCTATCAAAACAGGCTGTAATTAAGGCTGTTTCCCCAACCGACCAATAGACTGAAGATCAGCTTTTTAGTCAAGTGGGAGACAGAACGCCGTCACAGCTGAAAAATTATATGAAAATTCTGTTGGGTGATAGGAAAGCGGATAACAGCATGTTTTGTCAACGTTGTTTACAACGACTCCTGTCGAACGTCGGAGACACATATGCGGACATAGATAATATAGCGAAAATAGCTGGCAGGGTATATAAAAGAGCGAAACAGGAATCCTCAGCTAGACAGCCTGACAATAGATGGAAAAATTGGTACTCTACAAGAAAAAACAAGTGTTTTGTGCTAAAGGGTGACTAAATTGACACACACTAAAAGACCACGAAATTGGTCGCGAAATAGTTCATGCACCAGGAACCCTTCAGCCTCGAGAAGACGTCTAGCAACGTTGATATGTTGGTTTCAGCGAACGTACAGCCACGGAGCCAGAAGGTGCTGACAGCCGCGTAGATTTAATGTAACCAGAGAACGATTTCCCCAACATTCATGATGACAGCATCAGCTAGCATAACTCCTGCAATTAGCCACCTGTTGTATGTACAAGGCCAAAACACGGGTGCGCAATTTCTAGTTGACACGGAAGCGGAAATTAGCGCCGCACCTCCAGTAAGCATTGAAAGATAAAACGTCAACACGTTGCTACTACTGGAAGCATTAAATAAATCGGATATCAAAACATACGGTAAGAGGAAGCTGACCTTGAACTTTGGTCAAGGTGTTTTGTACCGCTGGGATTTTGTCATAGCAGGTGTAACTGTGCCCATTATACACATTGATTCTCTAGGGGATTTCAATCTGCTAATCAACCCGAGACAACACCGACTTCTTATCGCCTTCTGAATTCGATCTCGTGAGTCCCATAGTAATGGTCATCATGGTGAACCTTTCACGAAACCACGCGCACTACAATTCCATTCTCGTTCTTGACTTGTTTAATTCTGTTATTCACCAACGCGATTTAAGTCATTGATTACACACGATGGTTGGTAACTTGAATATTTCGATAACAAGCAGCAGACGCTTTACCTGAAGTCAGATCCCGGGCCACTGAAAGTCGATATGTATCCTAGACCAGGGTTCCTCAGGCTGGTGTCACACAACCGGCAGTAATTTGGCGTTAAATTCTGCCGCCTGTTGACGATGCGTGCATATGTCTACCAAATCCTCAACGTGCTGTTGCATGGGTGGTTACTATAAGAAGCTTCGTGCTATGTACTTCATTTGTTTTACTCCAGGATATCTGGTATGAAACTGCTTCAGTACTTTGAACATTGAGAATTCCTGCACAGCCATTCTCTAAGACGGTGGAGAAGTTTGTGCTGATGATGTCGTTAAGAATTACAATGAAAGCTCCACGGCCAAACCATCTAACTCGAACAACAAAACTCCGTCATAACCATCCTAAATTCAAACGTTCAGCATTCGAACAAAGTACCACATGACAAAGCTGTCATCTTTTCTCTCGAACCGAAAAAACTATATCATCATCTCATGTGTTTAGTGGTAAATTTTGAAGTGATGTCGGATAGAATAAAATAATCGGTGTGAACAGAGAAACAATAAGCTTTGACAAACTAAGGAAGCGATATTTGGGGACGTTGTTACAGGAGAACTAAAGACATTTAGCTGATTACAACATTCATATTGTATATTCATAATTTTTACTGTGTTTTTTGAATGTGTCTGTCTTACTCAACTCTTAAACTTCTTTGTTTATATCATTCATTTCGGACATTTTGGTTTCTTTTGTCTTTGGTTTGGTGTTTGAGAGTTTTTTCTCCGGGAACCTAGAAAACTGAAGGTTTGTTTTGTAATTGTTATAATTATTGTTGTTAGAACAACATTTGGGTCGACTATTTGTGAATTGCGAATAAATTTGGTATCTGAATTGGAGTTTTGGTTCTGTTGTCGATTTGGGTTCGTAATTTGCAAGTAGATCGATAGTCCGTACTTCAATAACAGAAACGAGCAAAAACTTGGACCTGACAGACGTTATTTCGTCTAATTCAATGCTTGTGAAGCAGTTACATATATATTGGTTCACATAATCCTTCGTAGTTTATCCTTCAATGAGACAGTCGAAATCTTATCCCCATCCAATAATTATCTCACATATGCTGGAAAAATAAATCGAGAGTGCGAATGGTTTAATATAAACGAACTTACAGCGGATTAATTTAAATGTTTGATTTTCTTCTGTGGATTAAGGAATTCAGAAGACATAGATATCCGTACCAGGATTTTAGCACGTATTGAGCATGAACCGAATATGACCCTACTAATGGTCACAACTGAATGCCAGCGGTTGTTTAATCTCAAATATGATACCGCTATTATGCAACAAAAGGTTAAATCTTCCGATTTCTGTTCAATAAATGAGCTCAAATCCTATAAATGGTCCATACGAAGCACTACAAGCGCACCCCAACCTTCTGTCAAACCTCCTTCACCTTGTTGGTTTTGTGGAGCATGGCATTTTGTGAAATTATGCCCGTTCAAGAATCACAAATGCCGCGAATGTCATCGCATTGGTCATAAAGAAGGCCACTGCTTATCCAATAAACGCTAGACTAAATGTCATAGTGGAAATACCAAGCGACATCCACAGTCAAACTTAAAGCACGTTGCAACCTTCAAAGTTGAACTTCCGAGCAAACGGAAGTATGTAAATTTATTAGTGAAAGAAAAACCTCTACGACTTCAATTGGATACGGCTTTCGATAGTACATGGATTTCCAAGAACACATAGGGTGACCGCGCATTCAACCAACAGAACATGTTGCTCGAAATGCTTCAGTAGATATAGTAAGGCTAACAATTCAAGGAACATAGGTTCACTGACGTTTATTATCTGAAAAATAGATATGATTTAGATCTATCAGAATCAGACTGGATTGATAAGATTAATAAATTGAACAGTTCATTAAACGAGGTATATTCTCGCATGCCCTCCTCTGAATCTATCTACCTCCTCATGATATTTATGAATCAAATGTTTATGATGTAACATGTTTCCGTGATATTTCTGAATCAAATACATCCGATATAATGTGTTCTTATAATGATTTCAAATCAAATGTCTCCAATAATGCATGCTCTCATAAGATTTCAAAATCTTACACATCTTTTCCTAATGATATGTTCAAAGTGCCCTGGTTCCTTCTATATGCCGAAGATATCTCCCAAACATCCCTGGTCGTGTATACATATTGACTTTGCTGGCCCATTCCAAGGTACATATTTCCTCACCTGCGTTGATGCTTAATCATAATGGCCAAAGATTATTCCCATGAATCAAATCACTTCTCAAGAGACTGTTATGGCATTACGACAGTTATTCTCCTGTTTCGGAGTTCCAGATGTTTTTGTGTCGGATAACGGCACCCAGTTTACTTCTCCCATTTTCTCAGATTTCTGCAGCATATTTGGAGCATGTTTGTTCGTTTCCATACTAACCACAATCGAATGATCAAGTCGATAGATTTGTGGACACCTTCATCTCCTCTTGTAGCTCTTCTAGAGTTACTGCCGGTCCCAAGCCCGAGTAAACGAGGAGCGTTGGGTATGGGGTTAGCGACCCCATCCCGTAGAAAACTAACTCGCTAAAAACCCAACCAGAAAAAATCATTCAAACCACTTAAACTCTGCCCTGGGAGTTAGAATGTCTTCATTTAGAAGAACTATGACGCATCATGGTGAAAGCCGAGTTCCTTCGGAAACCACGAGGCTGATGCCCCCTCTGGCAACCAGAGCAACAATGTTTATAGGTACATGGAACGTTCGAACAATGTGGGAGACTAGGAAGACCAGTCAAATAGCAACGGAAATGAGGAGATACAACTTGGCAGTACTGGGAATCAGCGAAACCCATTGGACCCAAGCTGGACAACAAAAGCTAAATACGCGAGAGGTGTTGCTATACTCGGTCACGCAGAGGAAAATACGGAAACGGTTGCTTTGGCGATAAGCTCCTCAGTTGTGGAGAATGCTATTCTCGTCCAAACTGATGGATTTCGCATTTCCACGAAGTTGTTCAGTTAAAGGTCTCACGAGAGACGTGCAGTTTGGTATGAACCGCCTATAGAAACTTACGAGGCCGTTAAACGTGCGTAGTTGCTTGGTTGTGGCCGCCACTTTGCTTCTCAGAGGTCGGATGCCTTGAGCATCAATAGTGTGTTCGAGGAAATCTAGGGAGTCAGTTCCGATTTGGCATTTATGAATTTTTGCAACAATGCCATACTTTCGCAGTCGTTCGAAAACCGGGTCCATATGCTGGAGATGAAATTCTTTGTTCGGACTTGCGATTAAGTATTCATCAAAATACGCATGTACGAAGTTGCGACCTCAATAAACGTCATCGATAAATCTCTAGAAAATTTGTGCAGCACTTCTTATTATAGTATTTCCGTCCACTAGCCTCCGTTTGCGCCTGTCGATTGGTGGATTATGGTGCTGTGGCAGGTCTGCAAATGAGTGGCATAAAAACATCTGAATGAATTTGCATAAACCCACGTTGAGGTTAACATATCGCTTACCATATGTGGCGATCGGTTTCCAATTTACCGCCTGTAAGTTTAAAACCGATTCGTGAAGCCGGTCGTTAGAATTTGCTGGAAGAACGCTAACTCCTGCGCCACTGTCGACGAGGTAGCGAACTTTCACATTCATATCAGTGATGTATAACAGATGGCTATATTCGCCGGCTACAGTCGTCATCAATGCATGCCGGCTGGAATGCTTCCCGAAACGTTTTTCATGTCAGTCTGTTTAGAACTTGAAAAATTTCAGGTTTTTCTGCAACTTCCAGAGGATTTACCATAACGATTATAGTAGCAGCGCCAATCAGGTGTATCTGTTCCTCGAGATTTGGAGACAGATCGATTTCATGAAGAACTCCTTCAAATAATTTTAGGAGAGCCTTTGGTCATGACGAATTTTCAGGTAACGTGCCAGAGTCTGGTGATCTCCAGAATCCGATAAACAGATGCAGCCAGCTCATCTACAGCGTTATTCCAAAATGAAATAAGCACTGCCTGCATCTGTCGGGGAAGCTTAAACAAGAACAGTTGTCTAAAAAGGCCTTCGTCAAAAACCCAATGACTAATGACCCCTCACATCCGTGGTGTCATGTCTGTTGCTGAGCCATGTTGTAGATCAATGTTGTTGAAAAGTTGGTCTAACCTCTGTCGGTCGGTCATATGTTCATGTTCAAGAATAGCCGTTTGAGTTTCATAAGGTTCTGAAACATCACTAGTAAACATATTAGGTGTGACGTACCAGTCGAATTCGCGCAGTAGTTCCTTCGCCACCGCGAAGAACTGTACACGTTGGTCTGTCACGCAGTATCCGTGGAATTCGTCTTCCATATAGCAGAACCCGCTCCCATGTTGTCACGCCAAAATCGTATCCGTTGAAATGAAGGTGGCAAAACAGTTTTGATCATAAATAATTTAGGAATCCGTTCTGTCATAATGAGTATTAAGTATAGTAATGAACGATGAAAAGGTATCCGAAAATACTAGAAAAATATTACAATATGTAAAAATTAGATTTTTAAAAAATGATATACAAAGTCCCACCAAGGAACAGACTCACAGTTCACGAATTGGTGTACCAGATCACGTCAGGCTCACCACTAAAGATATCACAAGTAATCAGAGTTTGGCAATGCTTTAACCAGCATCACCTTTTATAATCGGATTATACCAAGCCAGTCAAATCAGAAGTCAGAAGTGAAGAGGTTCGAAGATATATCTGATAGAACCTCGATAGACCGATAAGTAAGTAATCTAAGCTGGCTAGCGGTTGTAGGATGTGTCGCACGGCATACCCACTCGTGATCTGGTGAGGATGCGTGAACGTGTGCCTTCAGATAGGCGAGTTCAATAAAACTAGTGTGGTCAGCATGAAATGTCGAAGACTTACAGAGATTTCGATTTTGATGATTTATATACCGCTACACTTTTCCTTATTAATTTTATTGTGGAACAGCGACTGACAATAAACAAATTGCGTTCAGTGACAGTGAAAAACTTTGGAGCAGTCTGTGATTCATGATCGCCATGTCGATTTCAGATTAGGCTGTTTTCATATCAATTAACAATCTATAATCCGCTGTCTTGAGTAGAACAATCCAGTTTATACGATTCCCAAAATCACAAAGGTTTTTACATTATATTGTGTTACTAACAAGTATCAAAGTAGTTTGTATTCGTCAGAGCAATTTTCTAACCTCCAAGCTTAAATATCACGTAAATCAAATGGTATAAAAAGGCATAACTGACTTGATAAAGACAGCGATGACTGTTGTGACTTTGAATAACTTATCATGTCACTGATATGAACAAATGGATATGAATAAGAAATTCATTTGACTATGACATTTTTATGCTATTTCTGACGATGCATTCTGTAAGGAGACATCGACAGTTTCTCTGTATAGCTTCTAATAACCAATAAGATGATATAAATCAGTTGAATAATCGATTATCTCTACGAAATTCCAAAGAAATATGGATAGTGATTGATCAAATCTTTCTCCATCTTAATTGAACTAATCTTGAATTCGTTAAAAGTTCTAACATGTTTTCCCAATACTTCTATAACATCATGGCGAAATATAGTTCTGTAAACAACCACATAATTTAACAAATAATCTATTTTTCAAAGTGAAGATTGTAATGTAGTACTTGGGGTTCATGAGTGGAAGACTTTTGAGGACTAGTCAATAGATAATTAGCCCGAGCAGTATCGGGTAAGATTACAGTTTATTAGTCTGTATCTCACTATCTACTTGCGCGATTTATCACCATCATTAGATGATTAGTTTATTCCGATGTTTTCAGCTATTATCATCCCATTTATATATGTGACCATAAGCATTTGTGCATGATAGCTATACTTGTATCTTTCGTGTCTATAAATTTTGAGTCATATTTTAACCAAATTGAGTAACCATGTCCCCTTACTATTTCTCTTCTTGACTTTATTCACTAACAAAATATGAGAAGTATGTGATCAAAATCTTACTCGTACCTGACATAATCTAAATCTCTACAAAATGGATTGAGTTGACTTTTTCTTTTACCTACTCAAACATATTTCTTTTATTCACTTTTTATTACTGACAAATATATTAGTAGCTCAGTTGTACTCTGGAATAGCCATTTGTGATTTATACTGTAAGATAGATTTAGCACGTTTGTCTAACATAATTTTAAACAATCACAAGAACACTTTCATTGTTAATAATTGCTCATCAGAAACTTGTCAAATGTCAGTGTAAACTATAATTTTTAAGATGAATAAGCAAATGCGGACACTCATAAGTTGATTAGCAACATCTTCGACTGTATTGAATCTACATAAGAACAGGAATCAGGAAGTACTTCCATCGTTCTATGCTTTATTTAAAGGAACAAACACATAAACTTTGGTCACACAGGTATAAAGAAATTCAAGCCATCAAGATCAAATGCTAAGTGTTAGTAAATCAACAGAGCACAGAAGCAGTTGTGTCTAGATGATATTCAAAAAGAGTCAAATACCATTACAGAACTCTCACGACATGAGAAATTGAAAAAACTCATCATCAGTTTGTTTTCCTTAAAAATGGCCATCTCGTTAACTTCGTTAAAAAAAGTCTCTGAGTGATTGAAGTAGGATCTAAAACTAACCTCAGAATTCGAGAAACGGATAATACCGCTATATATGAAAAACACTAAGAAATCATAAAACCCTTTGAAATTATAGTCCCTCATAAATCAACACAACATTATCTCGTTTTATACAGATCAAAAGATGTAGATGTAGAGATTGATAAATTCGATGTTATCTGCAACATAAAGTGAATCAACTGAGAGAAGCACTAAATTAGATAATGTTCGTATCCACCTTCACTTACTTATAGACAAATAAAAACTAGCAGTGAAATAACATGAAATAGTTCCGCTGATATCATATTTTAGTGTTCTGAAAAATAAAACTAAGAACTGGGGGCGATCTTCACTGAAAAGCATCAATACTTACTTAAGATATAGATGACTAGTTTGGAAAATGGAATGAAGCATGTGAAAATTGCATTCTACTATGTTAATCACTACTACAGTAAATAATATGAGATAAAATAAGATCAAATCTGATGTAGTTCTGATAGGGTATTCAAATTATGTTCATGAAGGTTAAATACGAAGTATATTGTTCATTTCAATGGTGGTTAGAGGTAGTCGACAGGAAACCCTGGACCCGAGTTTCGTGCTACTTGGCACTCGTCAGCAAGGTGTACCTCTAATCTTGAGGTAACTGGTGCTCTCTGACGGATTCGATCCCGTGTCACCCAGCTTCACAGTCAGGGAGCATCATTGTCGAGTCACCTAGACTGGTGGCCACATTGCAACTTGGTCGATAGCATTCGATCTGCACTAAGAAAGACTTGACACACATGACATTGATCACCACCCAATGATCAATCAACTGAGATTGTTCATTTCATTTATCTAATCAAATTTAAAAGAATATCAATGAATAAAGAGAGATACAAACTCCGCCTGGAGCTCCCTCTGAGGCTATTGTCAATCCCAAACCCGGATAAAGAAGGAGGGTTGGACATGGGGTTAGTGACCCCATCCCGTAGAAAACTAACTTGCTAAGAAAACGCTCACCAGAAAGAAAAATATTTTAAACTATTCAAACTCTGCCCTGGAAGTTAGAAGGTCTTCATTTAGAAGAGTTATGAAGCCGAGTTCCTTCGGAAGTCACGAGGCTAATGCTACTTCTGACAACCATAGTAACGATTAATTCAGGTACATGGAATACTCGTACAATGTGAAAAACCAGGAGAGTCTTCTAAATTACTACAGAAAGAGGAATACAAATACTTTTATCAATATAAAAAAGTGGATATTTTAGTCTTCAAATAATAAATTAATAATCATTTCATAATGTCAAAATTCATTAACACATCTCATTTATTGTCTATATATAAAATATGAATTGCGCCATATGGTCAAATGATAGCCAATCACAATTCAACAAGATTTTGATTGGTCAATTCATTTTAATGTTTATTATTTCTTAAATAATTAGCCTAAGGGGTGTTGCTTCAATATGATTGGATAAAAAGAAAATGAAAGTGAATTCCTACTTTAAGAAAGATAAATTATTATTTATCATTTTGATAACCATTCAAGTTATTTTAGGATCATATTTTATTTCTCTTCAATTCATGGAACTTTCTTATTTCATTCAATATTTGATCACTTTAATAGTTTACATTAAATTGATCTATTCAACAACAGAGTTGAATCAACACCACCACCACCAACAACAACAACAACTAGATCGTTTAGCAACATTTTCAATAAAATTTCTAGAATTTCATAATCATGCACATCGACGTATTGATGGTAGTTGTTGTGGTCGTCCTAAACAATCATCATCTTCATTAATAACTACTATAAAAGTAGAAACAGAAATATGTAAAGCAGAATGTGCATTAGAATTTCGTATTTGTATTGAACCTTATACAGTAATTAATATATTATCGAATAATACAAAAATTTATAATGGTCCTTGTATGTACGGTGAAGTATATACTGGTCATTGGGGTAATACAGATATTACATATGGATTATTAGAAGCCAGTGTACACTCTATTGGAATTATACATCCATGGCCGGTAAGTTAATGACTGGTTTATTGTAATATTAAGTTTGTTTTATGAATATTTTACAATATCTGAAAGGGGTTTTAATGATAGTAAATTAATTCATTAGAAAGATTGTTGAAAAAATGTATGCGATAATTACTTCGAAGTGTTCGAAATCATGTTTATACATAAAGGATGAAATTTAAGATATATTCAAGTTACTCGAAAATTAACGGAATACACCCATTAGGACATTAAATAAGAAAGATTAGTTCAGCAAAGCGTTCTCCCTTTTTCTGCGGATTCATTTTCAAAGCTGTACAATTGAAAAATATATATACAGGATGATAGTAATACTGATAATAAACTTGTTATACATGATGACAGTGAAACAATTAGACTGCATCTTCTTTGCATTGCCGAATCAATAGCCATACATCTGGAAAAACCAGAATTGTATGTGCAAAAGAGACTGGTGCAACCTCTTCTTCTACCATGGTCTTAATGTATTAAAATTTTTCTCTCTTTCTTCATACTCCCCTTCCTTTACAGCCATCTGCTCCACACTCCATCTTCCTCTTAAATTTTTTACCCCTAACTGGTTCATTTTGTTTCCACGATCATCCTTATTACATTTTATCTCAATTTCAACATTTATCTTATCATGTTGAGCTATCCTTTCCCAATGATAATTTCCCTATCTATCCTTTGATGAATACTTAAGCCATTAACAATCAAACGATTATTAAACTTTCCTTGTTTTAAAATTTCTTTAATACCTTTGTTTATTTAACCTCACTGTCACCATGTCTAACGGAAGTTTATTATCGGTATTATTATTATCACGTTGAAATATGTATATATATATATATATATTATATATATATATATTTGCGATTGTACAGCATTGAAAATAAATTCGCCGAAAAGGGGAGAACCCTTCGCTGAACTAATCTTTCTTACTTGAAAATCACAATAAATTTCATTTCTGAGTTGCTTCAAATTACCGTTATAGTTAATTTATAATCTAACGAGTCGATCATTCTATACCCTGAATAATACACATCATATTTGAAACATGTTTCAACTTTGTCGGTTAGAATTTTTAAAAAAAGCAAAAACAACCATTCACATTTAGAAAAATGTTATTCAACCGAAACTCCTTCTGGTTAAATTTCCTTAAACAAAAAAGACTCCATTAAGTGATTGATTTAACTAATCACACTTGATGATACACAGTCACTATCTCCTTTTTACCTCTAGGCTAATGTTATAAATGAATAGGAAACTTATAGGGTTCAATGCGTGAAAGTAGATGAACGCAATAAATGAGTATTAAATTATACATTGAAAATAAATCAAAACCGTATATGAATAAATTGACTTTTAAATGTTTCAATTACATTGTTCGGTAGTCCAATTTTAATAAACCATACTGAGTAGCCCTATTTATATAAATGTGTATATATAATAAGCATTATGATAGGATTGAACTGTTGTAACTAATTCACTAAGCCATATGATCTATTCTTTCTTAACATTGCCCTACTAAGTAGTATTGTATATGAGTAGCTCATCTATTACTTACTTACCCCTGTTACTCCTCGTGGAGAAGCATAGGCTGCCTACCAGTACTCTCCATCTAACCCTGTCCTGGGAAATCCTCTCCAAATCTTTCTAATTTTTATTCATCTTTTTCATATCTGCTTCTATTTCCCACATGATGTGTTATTTGTCCTTCCTCTTTCCTCTTCTCTTCAGGATTCCAAGCTAGTGCTTGCCTCGTAATGCAGTTTGATTAGTTGCGTAATGTATGTTCTATTCATTTCCATTTTCTTCTACTATTGCTCAACATGAGTTGTTATTTACCTTATTTGTATTTTGATTCTTAATGTTTTGAAAGTAAGATTTTGATCAATTGACAACATTCGTTATTTGCAAGTATTTCTAAGAAGTATTTTATGCATGTTTGATAAAACTATTTTGTACAGAGTAGTATACTTATGATATCTATCAAGTGATAGGTATAAATGGAATCAAGTAGAAATTTATGTTCTGAATATTTGAATCACACTTTTACATCTGATTTAGCTCATCAATGATTGAAACTCTCGGCTTCTACTAAAAAGAAGAGGGGAAATCTGTTGCTTGGGTTATTAACATTAATTAATTAAGATTATGGGGAGCACTTGTCTGTCACTGTCAGTCTTTGACCTACACGACTGACTTGAATAAGAGTTAGTTATAAGTTAAAGACACTATCAAACTAGATTAGGTAATGATAACTGCAGTTGACGAGGGAAATGTCTTCACTGGTCTATGTACACTATTCGGTGGAAACTTTTTGTTTGGCGTCTATACGATTTAATGCTAATCTTTAATTGTAGACTGTTAGTCATTTCGCTCAAAATTTATTTTAATGAAGCAAATGAATACATTCACTATGTTTCTTCAAAGTTCAAGTCTTATTATTATTATCTTTACTATCGTTCTTTGATAACACATAATGTGATAGTTGCAGACAGTTCTTAGGAAAATTACTACAACCCAAGATTTTTGCCAGTTAACACTTGTCAGTAAGGCATAACTAGAGTTTTAAAAACAAACCGATACTCCCTCTGAATTTCCAATTCACATTGCCTAATCTCACTGTGTTAAGGTGATAAAACAGAGTTATCCAGGCCATGACTATATTTACCGTAGTCCATTCAATGTTGATCCATATCGATCCATATCGATGTTCAATGCATTCAAATTGTTTATCATAGTTACTCAGTCAACCCAACATGTATCCTCACAATATATAATTATATAATTTGTAATTAACTGCATGATAATCTGTTTAGGATGCACACATTCCAATAGAGACTGATAAATTACATTCTGGATTATCAATAACAGGACAATTTAAATAATAATATTTTCATTATCCGTTCAACAAGTAACTGAGTGTTTACATTCGTTAGCTTAATAAACAATCAGTTGGCGTTTCAAACAACAGTTAGTAGATTCAACTGTGAATCTGAACAACAACATTGTGACATGAAAACATCCAGTAGAATAATAGTGAATGAGATAAAGTATTCTTCTTAACTTCTACTAGTATACAAACTCCAAATATAGTTACTACTGACTCTAGTAGTATCTTGAATAGAACTACACAATATAACGGTATTGTTCTTACACTAAAATTTGACAAGTTTTTTGTCCGATAATAGATCTACAATACAATTCTTATCACTAACTAACATACACTTCACTCATAACTCCTTAAATCGAATACAATTTTAAAATTAAGTGGAATATTAAAAAGAGTTTTGGAAAATTAGGAATGAAATTATCATTCAATTCACTTGGTATTATATACTTGAATCCTTCCATTGGTTCGAGTCCTAGAGTGAACATTAAGCCGATGAGTCCAAAATAGGACGAAACTCGCGTTGTGAATTCCACTGCTAGCCACTATCCATCTTTGCTCAATATTATTATTATTATGTATAAAACTGTTAAATATATGTGATTGTAAGTATAAGGTCAATTTCCATTGAGATCATGTTCTCATTATTGACTAGCTTCAAAAGGAAATTTCAGCAGTTCTAATGAGAAGCCGTGACCAGTGGAATTCAATCGAGTCGGGTATCAGGCAGTTACCTAACAATGATTATGGAATATAGTCACACAATATTGTGGATTGATTAAACTTAAACATTAGCACCACTGAATGCTGACTCAATCGTCTGGTGGTTAAGCATTTTTATAAAATTGAAGTTCCTGAGTTCTACTGTTTTGTGTAGAGTTGTGAATGAGCACTGTTAAGGAGTCTCATGAAATGGACTTCCTTTTTGTTATTTATGTTATGTATGAGAATTTCTAAGGAAATATAGTTGAAACTGACTACGGAATATGAGAATAGGGTCAAGATTAAAGAATTCGTTTGAATGAATGCAGTGGATTTTAGTTAATTGTTAGCCAATCATTATAAACAGTTGTGTAAACACATTGTTTACGGAAGGTAAATTGGCAGTAATAATATTGCAAAGTATAAATAGATTTTATATCTTTGATGAATCTTTTCGTATCTTCTACAGATTACTTTATATGTAAGTTGAGAAAAATAAGAAAACATCAGTATGTAAATTAATTCATAAAGGGACATAGATCATCAGTCTTCCCAAACATCAACAACATTCAAATACATTTTCAATAGTCTTTACATAGTTCTTAGTAAGGGTTATGTATTTAAGGTTAGAAGTAGAATTCTAGTGTTAGGGTTTTTTTTCGTATCACGAACTAACACCGACTATTAAATTTAGTTGGTGTTGTTTACTTGTATCTCCCCATTGTTATTTTGGGCTACAATTGATTAGTATATTGTTGGCATATGTGTAACGGTACTGAGTTCAAGTTTCAGAGTAAACATCAATTCTGAGATGCAGGTATATCCAGATGACAAGTCTAAAATACGATTCCACTGTTAGCCAATATCCATCTTTACTTATGACACCAACTATTATTATGTTGATAATGCTTTGTAGCTATGCGAATAAATGAATTTTACAAGAAAATGAAATCGAAGAAATGCTATTCTAAAAATGATGAATTCATTTATAAAGGAATACTCCCTTAACTGGATGGTTTGGTCGTGGAGCTTTCGTCGTTCTTCTGAACGACATCATCAGCATAAACCTCAGGTAGAAGTGGAGTGTTCATATCTCTCCACATGTGGTTCAACATCGAGGTGTACAGAACAAGCTGTGAACCAGATGTGGAGAGATTCGAACACTTCACTTCTACCTGAAGTTTATGCTGATGATGTCGTTCAGAAGAACGATGAAAGCATCACGACCAAACTATCCAGCTCAGAGAACAAAACTCCATCAAACTCATCCATCTGAGCTACAAATCTTCTCCACCATCTTAAGAATAGTCCTTTCAGGTTAGATTTTATTTGATGATTAAGAGTTAGGTCTCAACTTGATTATGATACACTATCCATAGAAATAGTAATTCTTATTTGATACGTCTAACACTATAATTTTTAAAACAGCTAGTTCCTCTGATGAATTTCGATAATGCAATGAGTAGACGAAAGTTTATCAGAATTATGTGATGATATATTTGCGCAAAACACGTACATAGGGAGGAGCAATGGTGATTTGCAATTAAGAATGGGTGAACACATACCCAAATGGCTACAGAAACAAATGAATTCCAATGATCAAATAAGATCACAGGATAGACAGACATCATCCTCCACTGCGAAACATTTGATTGAGACTGGTCATAAGGTTGACATCAAGTCAGCATTTGTAATGTTATACAAAAGTCTTTAAAGGAGTATGCTAAGATTTATTGAACTCTTAGCTATACGGAAACTGAAACCCCCTTTATGTGTTCAAAAACAATTTGTTCTTGCTCTTAACCTACCCTGGTAATACTGATTTATTATCCAGAGTGGTTATCACATTATAAGAGATGGTTAGTGATTAGCAGTAGAAACCAGGTGATGCGTTTCGTCCTACTCGGACTCGAACCCAGTACCTTTCTCTTCAAACGCTAATTACGTCATCCTTTTAGCTATTGAGTCACATTCTTTTCGTGTACTTTGTTTTTCTTTCTTTGTTACGGCTTACCTTTAACCTGTCTAGTTGACCTTTTAGTTTTCATATAGAAATGTCTTAACAAGTATATTAGGTGTGATCAGATTGTTCAAAATGTATTGCGCAAATATATCATCACATAACTTTGATAAACTTTCTTCTACCCATCGCATTATCGAAACTATAATTTTTACTCTATGTTGTTAATATACAAACATTTCCGGCGCTGGTTACAAATGATACTTGAATTTTGCTCATTCTTTCAATCTTCACTGACTTATTACTCACCAAACTGTACTTTTACTTAAGTCTGTTTTGTGTATACCTCAAGTGGTAGTCAAATAGGTCATTAACATGTAACTCACTCAATTCAATTTGATTTAGATAACCAATTCATAACAAAAATGGCCATCATTTTATTATTCTGATTCAAAGTGAAGTAAATCAATGTATATTTGATAAATGGGTTGTATCTTGAATATAAGTTGTTTGAGTGCTAAACTATTGTGAACCATTGATAAATATATAAAATGATTAACAGGGACTTTTTGTTTTTATACTTCATTTTACCATATAAACGTATACAACTAACTTATTAAAACACACTCATTCACTCACTCACCTACTCACTCACTCACTCACTCACTCACTCACTCACTCACTCACTCACTCACTCACTCACTCACTCACTCACTCACTCACTCACTCACTCACTCACTCACTCACTCACTCACTCAGTCACTCACTCACTCACTCACTCACTCACTTACTTACTTACTTACTTACTTACTTACTTACTTACTTACTTACTTACTTACTTACTTACTTACTTACTTACTTACTTACTTACTTACTTACTTACTTACTTACTTACTTACTTACTTACTTACTTACTTACTTACTTACTTACTTACTTACTTACTTACTTACTTACTTACTTACTTACTTACTTACTTACTTACTTACTTACTTACTTACTTACTTACTTACTTACTTACTTACTTACTTACTTACTTACTTACTTACTTACTTACTTACTTACTTACTTACTTACTTACTTACTTACTTACTTACTTACTTACTTACTTACTTACTTACTTACTTACTTACTTACTTACTTACTTACTTACTTACTTACTTACTCATGTCTGTTAATGAGTCAATATGTGAGTAAGTGTATGAATGAGTAAGCTACTATGCATGTTCAACCACCGCACAACTTGATGCACAATATTAGTTAGAATAGGAATAGATTGAAGTAAAATTAATCTAAGGTGAAATCGGATACAGCATCAACACGACAACTTATTAACAACTGGACTGAGTTGTACAATCAGATATGAGACCACATGTTTAAATCTAACATGAACATTTGGATCAGTAATTGAAGATATCATGTGATATAACTCAGAATCAGTTATAGTGGAGCACATCTATTCACATGTTATTCATTCCTACTTCTTGAACTTTGAAATTATTTCGTAGGTTTTATTCCTCGAATTCATTCATACTTATTTGGACAGTATTCTACAATATTTAGTCTTTCTCACTATCATTAATTACATCTTCACAAACATGAAAGTGAATAGTAGTCAACTCTTGATTAATGATCCACTTTGAAAATTTATGATCTACAATATTGTTTCTGTTATATCTAGAAGGTCGTTCTTGATATACCGCATGTAATGTGAGCACTAGAACGCGAGAACCCTTACAAGTCGCAATGAGAAGACAGAAGACTAATGTAAAGAATATTATTCCCAGACAGTGTCAATTATAGTACAAAATTGTCAGGTATTTATAGGTTTTAGTAAGAACGAAATCATTATTACAGTCCTCCAATCCGTATACAGGAGGTTATTAGCATTGTCCAATCGAGAAGCTACACGTAGGAATTCTAGAATATTCCTTCAAAAGGTGATTGGATGGAATATCTTCGGCTCCTTATGAGCCTCCTACAGCTTCCTTGAGTTCACCCGTGACCCGTCGTCACAGTTTCATGTTGATAATGAAACGAATGTTTACTGATAAGATAAAATAGGGATCACATCACACCATATGTCAGCCTGATCTCATCATATTCGCTCATAGGATCTGAAAATTGTAAATTCACTCTCAACTGAAATGTATAAGTGTTCATTATCTAATAAATACAATAAATTCAGATGAAATAACTGTTCAGTTCTCTCCTTCTCCCCCACACACACTCTCTCCTATCTTTAATATTTCTCAAATCAATATCCAACTGTATTGAAAACTGGTGTCTTAAATCCTATGAATGTAAGACACTAATCTCAGCTTAGATATCTAGGCATTATAATAATGATATAACTTGATTATACGTTCTTATCCTTTTCTCGATTCTTTTCCAACAGAATATTCCTATACTTCATTTTAATGAAAATATCTATTAATCAATATTATCTTCATTGTTGGTGAATTGTAGTAAATTGTATAATCAATTCTATCTCTCTCTCTCTCTCTCACGCCCTCTCCCTCGTCTGCTCTGATGTGAATTACCATCTGGTCAGTCAATGTTACTGTTGTTGTTGTTGTGTATGTTTTTTTTCCCATTTGATTATTTTACACGGGGATTATTCCATTCGATGAATAAATTCTACTCAATTCATTGAATCCAATTTTCTCATTTATTTGCTTATTAAACATGAATATTTAGAAGAATCTTATAGTAAATGATACATTCTATTCTTCTTCCTTAAAGAATCCATTTCTTATATTCTATAGTCAACTAGTTTAAATGGATAACATAACAACAAAACTATATTAGTTTCTATGATATGAGAATAAAGAGAAATATGAAAGGGTAATAAGTTTACAAAATATAAACATACACCGACATCTATATATATACACACACATACACATATACACACACTTACATACATGAATAAGTAGAGTTAAACAGTTAGTGGGAAACGTGAGAATAAAAACAAATGACAATAACACCTGTTACTGTGATATATATATATACTACTACTACTATTAATTATTCAGTAACTTATTAATAATAATGCACTATTTTATCATTCAAGTTTCTCTGTTCTTTTTTCTCACTCTCACTCTCTCTCCCCCTCTCTTTCTCAAAAGAAAATCCATCACAAATAATCAATAATCCTAATCGATATTTTGATGGAAACCAACTCAAAAAACCCCACTTTTTTGTTGTTTAAAAGGTGAACCATTCTCTTATTTGTCATTTATTATTCATTATAACAACTGGGTAAACTATTTTCTTCTGTAAATGTTTATGTCATATTTCTTCTGAAAGTATATGTATATGTAAGTGTGTGTGTAAGTGTGTGCAAATGTGTGCAAATGTGTGTGTGTGTGTGCGTGTACGTATGTATCAGGGAAAAATGAGAACGTGTATTTGAGTACAGTAATAAGTGAATAAACTGACGACGAAAATGTATATTCCCTAATCACATTAATTATTTAATAATTAGAAGAAACATAATATTTATATTTTGCTATATATAATCTATAGAGTAATTTTTAAAATGTAACCATTAAAAAGTATTCAGTTAGGGGGTTTTTATGAATATTATAATCACTTAATAGTTGAATTCATGAGTCAATTGAAGCTAGACATGCATGAAGAACATGGAAACATTGAACGACCGCTTCATCCCGTTCGCGCGACCCGAACCCAGGACCTATTGGTCTACGCGCGCGAACGTTTAACCTCTACATCATTGAGCTGGTTATTATCCAACGGTGTTAATGTTTCACTTCAACCAATCCACGAAATTGAGCCACCGTCCACCATTGTCTTCATGGAGTTACTATTTCACAACAGACCTGGTTGAACTCTACTGGTCATTGCTTCTCACTAGAACTTCAGGGAATAGCTGTTGGAGACAGTCACTAGTGAACCCCATACTAGGACGAAATGGCCATCCAGTGATTCCAGGTTTTCCATGGTGATCTAGCTTTAATTGACCTATGAATTCAACTATTAAGTTTTAAAAATATTATTGTGATCGCTTTGTAAACACTAACTAAACTAATAATGAGTACGTTATATGTGTTTATTTTTATTGAGATCACGAACTGATTCAAGTTAGACAACCATTGGTAACCATGAAGTATTGGACAGTTGTTTCGTTCTGACATGGTACATAGGTAAGGCATTCACGTACAAGAACAAAGGTCTTTGATTCGACCCCTGGTAGTAGGGTCATAAGTGTACGCTGCTGTGTAGTCCCATACTAGAACGACACAGACACTCAGTGCTTCTTTGCTTTAAATGATTGTCTAACGTGGATCAGTTCGTGACCTCAATAAAAACACGAATTGACTTCGTGATTAAATGATATCGTACGTTAAGCATTGGAACTCTCTGCCCTGAGATTTGATCATATTTAGAGGAATTATAGGTGAAACCTTTTGAGAAATCCTCCGATTAAGTATATTTAAACAATTTTCAACCACTATTTTCAGTTTCGATAGCTTTCAAGAAGATCAATCATGCCTTATTATTAACCATCTTCAAATAAACACAGATTTTATGTAGTAGTTACCAAACCGTGTGAATGACACAATTTATCGTTAGAATGTTGGTATTCTAAAACCCACATACCACTAACCCTCTTCGTAATTATTACAATGAAAGTACACTTTCAGGATAAGTCAATACGAAACGAGAAAATGACTTTTAGGTTTATGCATAAAGTTTATAATACTACCTTAAAGGAGACAGAAATACCCAAACAAAATAAGACATTGGTTGGAGGCAGTCAATAGGAACCCCTGGACCTAACTTTCGTGCTACATGGCATTCGTCAGCAAGGTGTACCTGTGCCATGTCACCAAGCTTCACAGTCAGAGATGTTACCATTGAGCTATTCGAGCGATGACCGTTCTCCTGTATGTTTGAGATGTGTTTAAAATTGATTGATCACTGGATGGTGATCAATGTTATGTATGTCAGGTTCTTCTTAGTGCAGATCGAATCCTATCGACTAAGTACATTCAATCGCAAATCACTTAGGCTAATGGCCACATTGATTTGTCTATCCCTATCTTTATTCCTACTAACAAACGTCCCATATCGAGGTAGATGCTGGTCAACCAGACATAATACATGTCCTAACTAACTTTATCAATAACGATACATTACCTAATCAACCAATTTACTATCTTTACCTAATACTGTACAACTGGCCTCATCATTGCTTACTCACTACTCCCAAAAACGTGATCAGGAGTGTTGATCCTACTTCAAACTTTCTGTCAACTATTTAATTTAATTTTAATCTTATATATATGAGAAGGGGTTTTGTGGAGATTTTAGAAATTTCACTGATTAAAATCATGAGTCAATTGAAGTTACCCCACCACAGAAAACCTGGAAGCATTGAACGGCCGTTTCGTCCTAGTATGGGACTCCTCATCAGTGCGCATCCACAGATTGGTTGAAGTTAGATATTAACACCGTTGGATGCTGGCTCAGTGGTCCAGTTGGTTAAGCGCCTGGCGTGAGACTGATAGGTTCTGGGTTCGGATCTCGTGTGGTGCTGGATCGTGGATGCGCACTGATGACGAGTCCCATACTGGAACGAAACGGCCATCCAATGTTTCCAGGTTTTCCATGGTGGTGTAGCTTCAATTGACTCGTGATTTCAATCAGTGATATATATATTGATTGTTTTTTAGCATTTTAATCGTACAGTAGAACCATAAGACATACACACACACATGTGCTTTTGTGTAAAGTTTCATTTCACATTCACTAAGAAACAACAACAACATTTTCATTGATTTAACAAAAGGAGGAAAAATAAAAAGGGGGAACATTAATTCCTTCTCGTATTCCTTTTTCTGTCATCTTTAAATGATCATTGTAATAAATATTTTCAAATGTTTTGTCAAGGTCACAACAACTGTTGTTGAATATTGAATTAACTTAATATATATATATATATTAGAAATGTACATGATGACAATTATGATAATGATGAAAAGTGTACAACTGTTATTATATAAATGACTATATTATCTATCTATCTATGGGTCTATTTTCTTTTTCTTTTCCTTTATCTACTTTCACATTAATGGTACATAAACAACTAAGAGAGAAGAAGAAGAAAAAACAATGCTACAGTTACATGTAGATAGATAGATAGATAAAGGAAGGATAAGACATGATTCACATACATACATACATACATACATACATACATACATACATACATACATACATACATGCACACACACACACATTCACTTACACAAATGCACAAATATAAACATTGGAGAAATGCAAATGTCATCAAAACACAAAATCACTATTACTGTCATGGTTATTATTAGTATAAGTAGTAGTGGTAGAAAGTGTAAGAGGAAGGATGAGGAGTGAGGGAGGACGAGTATATAGTGTAGTATTCTCTTTTAATTTACACTAAATGTGAAAATACAATGATATTGCACTTTTTTCTATAGATGGAAGACAAGAATGAATGGTGAGCGCACCTACTTACACACATGAACATTAAACCAAACCTCGTCAGCTGTTCAAACAAACGACCATTTTTTCTTAGAAAAAAACACTTTCGTCTCCATACAAATAAATGAAATCCAAATTGTATAGAATAATTAGTATTATTTTGATGGAGTTTTGTTGTCTGAGGTGGATGGTTTTGGTCGCGGAGCTTTCATCGTTCTTCAGAACGACATCATCAGCACAAACTTGACATAGAAGTGAAGTGTTCATATTTCTCCATATGTGTTTCGCAGCTTGTTCTGTGCACCTCGATGTTGATTGGTTCTTATTGACCTTAAGTTTTTCATTGTTTACTTTCTTCTTTTGGTTGATGTCGTTCAGAAGAACGACGAAAGCTCCACGACCAAACCATCCAGCTCAGTGAACAAAACTTCATCAAAATCACCCACCTGAGCTAAAAATCTTCTCCACCAATTAGTCTTATTTTAATAATGAAAGAAAACGAATAGAAAGAGAGGATCTGTCATAAATACATAAATGAATCTTAACAATATCAACAATATATGTTCACTACTTAAATACGTGTTCATATATTGGAAAGAAGTATTGAGCATGAGTTTCATACTAATTGGGTTTTATCAACTTAAGTGTATCTATAATCTTTAGCGAATTGATGTTACTCTTAATATTTTAATCTATATCACCCATTGTCATAAACGAAGATGTTAACACTGAGTTATTCTATTACAGACTGATCTCCTATACGACTGATTATTAAGTTGTTATTAATTTCATGTTTGTTTAGTGATCGAATTATACCAACTAATTGACAAGGTGATTACCAGTTTATGTGATTCGATATCACTTAAAATGTGTTAAAGCCTAAGTTGGTGATTGGAGGTAATCAGGTCGAAACCCTTAACCTTCGTTTCATTTTGATATAGAACTTACTTCCTTACTTACTTATGCCTGTTACTCTCAGTGGAGCATAGGCCGCCGACCAGCATTCTCCAACCCACTCTATCCTGGGCTTCCCTTTCTAGTTCTATGCAATTATTGTTCAGCCTTCTCATGTCTGTCTGTCTCCATTTCTCGATGTAATGTGTTCTTTGGTCTTGAGGATTCCAAGTGAGAACTTGATCAATAAAATTGAATCAACATTACAAATTAGACAAACATGTCATTCAATCAGTGTAAACATGTAGATTTCATCGTGAAATGTGTGTGAGAATGAATCAGTAGTTTAGACATTGTTGGCTGTATGTATGTCTTATATTATATATTTATAACTGACTTATAATAATTGAACTATATCGAGAAACTGGTTACTTAGTTGGAGTGGTTTTGTGAATTGTTCTCCGTAGTGTTCATAGTAAAACGCTTAGGTCGTTCGCTTAATCCATGATAGAATTGTAGACAGCCCCCCTTAATGTTGAAGAGTTTCATTCTAGAGTGAAACAACTGTCCAGTGTTTTTCAAGTTTTCAGTAGTTCTCTAACCAACAAACCAACCTCTGATATCAACTATACAATTCAAACCCTCATATTAACAAACGAAAGTTCTATTTTCCATTCTAAGATTTATAAAATTTCCTTCTTTCCTCTCAATCACTTGGCAACAAAATAATAGAACAGGAGTATACATAATTTGCGAACAATATGTAAGCAAATTCATCTTTTCTTCAATCCTTAATATAAGTTCAATATCTAGCATTTTCGAGTACTTCGCCGTTTATTTAATGTGTCAATACTGCATATAGAAGCGTAATTTGCACTGGTGACTTCATTTCAATCATCCAAAGCTATCTATATGTCTTCTGTGAACATAGTATTGTAGCGCATTCCAAATCGATGGATGAAGTAAGCAAATGAAGTGAAAGTTAGGACTCTTATTATACACTATTCACTTACTAAGTAAACGATAAAAATTTTTTGATGTAGTTTTGTTCTCTGAGCTGGATGGTTTGATCGTGGCCATCGAAATGTCATGCAAACGACGCAGAAAACAAAGTAGAACCATCCTAAAGAAGAAACGAATCAAGATCTCAAAACCATCCATGGAAGAAAACACAAACAAGCGCGTGGTCAACCTATCAACCCGAAAGGGATTAAATTAAAATACAAGCGATAACTCAAAACTGGAATTCTTCGCAGCACTAGAGTCATCACTCAGAACTTCCGGAGTAAGTGACGAAACGCAACAAGATATAAGACAAACTATAGTACCGCTAACTTGCCGGATGAAGGACAACAACCAACTGATTTCACAAGAACAAAAGGCTTTAAAGAAACTGAGAACTAGAAAAGATATTGTCATAGTTCCAGCAGAGAAAGAACGCACCACAGTGATTATGGACAAAGAATAATACATCAAGAAAGTCTAGGAACTACTTGACGATAAAAGCATAAATCCACTCAAAAGGTTAAACAACCGAATCTCAAAGACTTTAAACAAGCTCGTCAAAGCAGTACAAGATCAATGGATAATGAAATCCTATGGATCGGTTCTCCCTCGATTCTACACGACCAAACCATCCAGCTCAGAGAAAAAGACTCCATCAAAATCATCTCTCTGAGCTACAAATCTTCTCCACCATCTCAGAACGATAAAATGCCAGACACTGGACGCATATTGAACATTGTGACACAGACATATATTCTACTTCATGAAAAGATATCGATTGTATGCTTTGAAAAAGTTATCCTTTCATGTTTACATTTTTATTCGATATATTAGAAATGCATGCTATTTATTTATCATCATATACTCACTAGTGACTATCTTTAAGATGGATTTCTTGTAGTTCTAGTGAGAAGCCGTGACCAATGGAGTTCAGTCCGTGTCAGGTAGAGACAAACATCTACCTCAGACAATAAACGAATGGTTATACAAGATTATGAATCATTCGAACTCAAACTTGAACACCGTTAACTATCAGCCAACTCAGTGGTCTATAAATTGAGTATTTGTACATGAGACTGAAGGTCCTGGGTTCGAATCCTTTTCAGTGTGGGATCGTTAAAGAGTCCCCGCTTACATCGACTCACGTATTCAACTATTAATCTCGATTTATTTATCAAAAGTTCACTTCAATTGTTTCATATTTGCCGAAAAACTTATTTCATATTCAATATTTAAAATTATAGTTGAAATTTAATCTTTTATGTAAGTGTGTTTTATGCGGTTTGTGTTTAGCGCTAAACACAAATCAAATTTCTGACACTATACATTATGTATATTCATTTATATATAACAAACAAGCAAAATATAAATACCCAAGAGATTTTCTTTTCAAACAATTTGACTATGACTACTATTATCATGTTCAGGAACAAGATGCAGAGGATTCGTTTGTGTATGTGTGTGTGTGTGACTGTGTGTGTGTGTGTGTGGATGTGTGAATAAATGTATACACCCGTTTGAATGAGTCCTTGTTTTGTACATATGGAAAGTTATTACATCTTATTAAAGAAAATATTTTTGATGAATGATGTTATTGTCGATATTACTGATGATGTATGACATTCCATTGACGTGAACCTAATTAGATTAAACATGAATGAAATGAGAAATGGTGGTTAGTAAATCTTTCTATCACAATATAGCTACTAATACTACTACACTTATATGAAATGTATGCCTTTCTTCTATGTATATATATATGTGGTGTTTAAATGAATAAATGAAGGGGACAATTGTACACATACTCATTTACTTATTTACAAAATAAAAGCACTCACATTTGTATCACATACAGACAAATTTGAGATGAAATAAATTTTGACACAATTACTCAAGGGGAATTATGATTATAATTCAAATCAGTTGATGAGGTAGACAGTGTGGGGGGGAGGGGAGGTAGAAGAGGATGATATAAATGAAATCATATAGAGCACTAGAAATCGATTGTATTTAGTAAGATCAATTAAACTTTCTAAGAAAAAAAAGAGAAGAAATAGAAATGAACACAAGGTGAGTAACTTTTTAAGAGATAACTATTGAATTCAGTCGTTTTGTGCAGTTTTATTTAGTAGTGAAAATATTTGCCATGATAATGAAATACTTTGCAATAATTTCTACTCCTACTATGATTAGTTACTTACTTACTTATTTTCGCCTATTACTGCCAATGGAGCACAGGCCATCGGCTAGGATTCTTCAACCCACTCTATCCTGGATCTTCCTTTCTAATTCTATCCAACTGTTGGTCATTCTTCTCATGTTTGTCTGTCTCCATTTCTCGGTATAATGTGTTGTTTAGTCTTCCTCTCCTCCTTTAGCCTTGAGGATTCCATGTGTGAGCTTGCCTTGCGACATAGTCGGGTGGTTTTCTCAATGTATATCCTATCCACTTCCAGTGCTTCTTCCTGATTTCTTCCGCCGCTGGGATCTGGTTTGTTCTTTCCCAAAGTAGGTTATTGCTGATAGTCTCCGGTCAACGGATCCGAAGTATTTTGTGCAGGCAACTGTTAATAAGCACTTGCAACTTCTGGATGATTACTAACAAGTTTTTATAAATCATTTAATAGTTGAATTCATGAGTCAATTGAAGCTACACCACCATGGAACACCTGAAAGAACTGGATGGCTGTTTCGTCCCAGTACGGGACTCCTCGGTAGTGCCTATCCACGATCCCGCCTCGCGAGACCCCAACCCAGGACCTATCAGTCTCGTGCGCGAGCGCTTAACCACTAGATCACCGGGCCATCTGTCATCTAACGGTGTTATTGACTAACTTCAACTAATCCACGAAATTGCGTCACCGTCCACCATTGTCATTAGTGAGTTACTATAACACAACAATCCCGGTTCGAATCTCGCTGGTCGGGACCATGGATGTGCATTGCTGAGCAGTCCCATATTAGGATGAAACGGCCATTCAGTGCTTCCAAGTATTCCATGGTGGCCTAGTTTCAATAGACTCATGAATTAAATTATTAAATTGTTATTTATTTAATACGAAATATGAGCACAATATTTTGTTGTTGTTGTTAATTTGATTACTGAATATTGTGTGTGTTATAGACAATCTTCTTAGAAGAAAAAAATAAAACAAAGAGATTTCCAATCATTCCTATAGATATACCCCTATATGTACACTGATACACACTATCATGTGAACATATGTACTCACTAATATACACACGTACATACATACATACATACATACATACATGCATACATGCACACACAATGTACATAATGAGTAGTGACGATCGAAATACTTTCGAAAAATACTAACCAGGAGATTATTATTATTATTATTATTGAATATAATAATGTGGATAAACTATTGAATATTCACTTGATTTTGTCGTTGTTATAATAAATTAAATTAACTCTTGTTTATTCAATGGACAAGTTCATTATTCATTCATTCATTCATTCAAACAACAACAAAACGTTTGTAACTATTACCTTCTTTTTCGTTCACTTTTCGTTCAGTTTTTGTTTTTGGCTACACTATAGACGGAATTAACGCTATAGATAGTAACAGGGTATACACATATACACACACACAAATGCACCAGTGTATAACCAATAGTACAATGAATTTTCTAGTGTTATTTTATGTACTTCATCTTAGTTAATTTTCTCCATACTACTGTTGCTTACTTACTAACCTTCTTCTTCTTCTGTTCTTTCCATGAGTTGTGTTTTCAGCAATTCTTGATTCATCCTACTTACTACTACTACTACTACTACTACTACTACTACTACTACTACTACTACTACTATCAATAGAAGTAATAGTAGTATATGTGTGTGTAACATCCGTTCTTCACATAATTTCTCATTCCTTTATTCTTTTTTTCTTTACGATTACTTATTTTTGTTTATCCTGTGGAGTTTTTTTCTTCCTCAATCTAACGGCACTAATTAAATTTATGGTCATTTGTAAAGAATCTTTTCGAGCGTGTGATTAGTTGTGAGTACATGCGTACGTGCGTGCATGCGTGCATGTGTGTGTGTGTGGATACGAGCTCATTTTTTCCCTGATTTCCCTCTAATATTGGCCCCACTAAATATATCTCTGTATGAGTTGCTTAATTATTTAGTCAATTGATTAGTGAATGAATGAATGAATTTACTACTTACAAGTAGTTTGTTTCATTTATTTTAACAATCATCATAATAAACTGAACAGACATATTTTATTTTAAGAAAAGATAACCACATAACGTAGTAATCAGATTTACTTGTCTATGTATCCACATATATATATTCAAGCATTAATGTATACCCAAGAATGTATATAGTTTTATATATATATCTGCACACACACACACACACACACACACACACTAGTTTTGTTTTGTATATTCTATTGATGTTATTTTTGCTTCAAGTTATGCATATTCATGAATGTTGTTTAATTAAGTAGTATCTGTTGTGTTATCCTTTTGATTAAATATTTATTCTATGTATATATATCTAGTCAATAATAAAGACAGAATATGCCCTAAGGATCGAAAATATGATGATAAGATAGACCTTTACTATTCATTCAACATGTTTAGATAGAATATGAACTATGAGTAATGAATAGTTTCTGAAAGAATAATTAATTCCAGATATGATTGAATGCTGAAAATGTTATATAACAAATTGATTGATGATGAAAGATACAAACTACTAGTTGTCGAATATGGGAATTTATATCGATTATACTTGACATTACTTACTTACTTACTTATTTACTTACGCCTATTACTCCTAATGGAGGATAGGCCGCCGACCAGCATTCTCCAACCTACTCTGTCCTTCGCCTTCTTTTCTAATTCCATCCAATTCTTGTTCATTTTTCTCATGTCTATCTCCATTTCCCTGTATAATGTGTCCTTTGGTCTTCCTCTTCTCCTCCTTTGGCCTTGAGGATTCCATGTGAGGGCTTGTCTTGTGACGCAATTGGGTGCTTTCCACAATGTATATCCTATAAACTTTCTGCACTTCTTCCTGATTTATTCTTCTTCCGGAATCTGGTTCGTTACCTCTCATAGTAGGTTGTTGCTGATAGTGTCCGATCAAGGGATCTTAAGTATTTTGTGTAGACAACTGTTAATAAACACCTGTATTTTCTGGATGATGGCTTTCGTAGTTCTCCAGGTTTCCGCCCCATACAGTAGAACTGTCTTGACATTTGTATTGAAAATCCTGACCTTGGTGTTGGTTGACAGTTGCTTTGAGTTCCAGGTGTTCCTCAGTTGTAAATATGCTGCTCTTGCTTTGCCGATCCGCGCCTTCACATCTGCATCAGATCCACCCTGTTCATCAATGATGCTGCCCAAATATGTAAAGGTTTTTACATCTTCCAAATCTTCTCCGTCAATTGTGATTGGATTGGTGCATTCTGTGTTGTATCGGAGAATCCTGCTTTTCCCTTTGTGTATATTGAGACCTACTGCTGCTGAGGCTGCTGCCACACTGTTCGTCTTCTCCTGCATTTGTTGTTGCGTTTGCGATAGGAGGGGCAGATCATCTGCAAAGTCTAGATCGTCCAACTGCATCCTAGATGTCCATTGTATCCCGTGCTTCCCTTCAGATGTTGACGTTTTTAAGATCCAGTCGATCAACAGGAGAAAGAGAAAGCGTGGGAGTAAGCAACCTTGCCTGACACCGGTCTTTACTTCGAATGGGTCTGTAGCATGTCCTCCATGAACGATTTTTCAGTTTAACCCATCATCCATTATGATGGATACTTGATATAAAGGATAATAAATCAATAGTTCACAGTCCCTAAAGCTTTATTCATCGGTTTTAACTACCTGACTGATGTTAGTTCAATTATTTTAAACGATCGATAGAGACAATGAATGATAAAGCACAGAATACGTTTCACTGACATATATTTATTCAATCTTTGTATTCCCTTAGATGTTGGGTTTTGAGATTCACTCATACTTTTTTTCTCTCTCTATGAATTCATTCTTCCTTTTTGAATCACGTTGTGTATATCGAATCTTTTCTACTACTTAAAACATTATCACTAGTTCTATTATTCTGGCATTAGTCTTCAGAATTTCATCTCACAGTGCTAATTTAATACTGTAACTTGAGTTGATGGATATATCTGTCGAGAGTTAAATTTAAGGTTTTCATTACGAACTGACAGCAGCTCTAATGCTAAAACTCTATTTAGCCAAATGGATAAGTGAAGTTCACGTCAAAATCCGAGATTTGTTATCTTATACCGGATTAGTTCATCCATAAATTATTTGGTCTCGCCAATTGTCTTCTCAACGAAATCATTTACTTAAGCTGTACATTCGTATTTAGAGTTGTATTTGTTATATTTGCTTTTATGAGTAGTAATTCTTAGTAGTACTTATTAAGTCATTATTTAATAGTTGAATTCATGAATCAATTGAAGCTACACCACCATGGAAAATCTGGAGCACTGAACAGCCATTTCATGTTAGTATGAATCTCCTCAGCAGTACACACCAACGATCCCGCCTCGCGAAATTCGAATCCAGGTGCGATCGGTCTCATTCGCCAGTAATTAAGTTCTACACCGGCCAGCATCCAACGGTGTTAATGTCTCACTTCAACCAATCCACGAAATTGAATCACCGTTCAGTACTTCCAGGTTTTCCATGATGGTCTAGCTTCAATTGAATCATAAATTCAACCATTAAATTACTATAATATCCACAAAAACCCTTCTCTGATTAAAGTTAATATTATTATGATTATAATTATTAGGTGATTAATAAATATTTTGTTATCGATTCATTATTGTTCTTTATGTTTCTGCTGATGTTGATCATAGTGGTTGCCGTCAATTTCTCTCTCACCATTTTGTATAATCCAACGAAATTGAACACGCAAAAGTGACAACAACAAGAACAACAACAACATAAAGCCCAGATTGATGAAGATTTTAATAGTAGGATAAAAGTTAAATGCTGATGTACTTCTATTTGTGTCGACACATATATACAGATGTATGTACGTATATATATATATATATATATGTGCATGTGGACAATCCCATTCATTCATTCATTTACTCACTTACTCACACACTCACACACTCACTTACTCCCATACATACATAGTTACACAAGTAAAGTGGAATACTGAAAAGCACAAACAAAATGAAAATAAACACAGTTAATAATTATCTACATACATTTACACACCCACAAAAGATAATAACTTTATTATTATGAGTATAAAAATTTTAATTAGTAGTATCTTAGACAGTAGTAGTAGTAGTAGTAGTAGTAGTAATAACAGCAGTTATTATAGTACTATATATCTATTCAGTGGTAGGATTAAATAAAACATTTCATAAGTATTCAAGTTTCTTTTTATATATGTGTATATCCATATACATGTATGCATGTGTGCGTGCACGTGTGTATGTGTGTGTGTGTGCTCGTGTGTGTGTGTTGAAAAGTAATAGAGTTCCTACTCATAACCATAGAGTCGCATGGGATTTAACTAGATTTAATTATATACAAAGGTTTTTACCAAAAAAGGGGAATATATTTAAAACTAAAAAAATTTTTTCTCTTTTTCTCATAAATACTACTTAAAACAAATATTATGATTATAATCATTCACAAGTTAGAATAGACAGAAATCGATTGATTGATTGATTAGTTCGTTAAATCAATAAGGGTTGATACTAAGAAAGTCTATGAGTGAATGAATGAATGAATGAGTGAGTGAGTGAGTGAGTGAGTGAGTAAGCATACGAGACAATAACATCAAAGTTGTAAAGAGGTTTGATGAGATAAATAATGTATTTCAATAGTTCTTCTCTTTTTTTTCATGGAGTTTTAATTCTCTAAGCAAGATGATTTAGTTGTGGAGCTTGACATCGTTCTTCAGAACGACATTATCCACAGTACAAACTTCAGGTAGAAGTAAAATGTTTGAATTTCTCCACGTATGGTTCATAGCTTTGGATTAAATGGAATAACGTTCCTCCAAAAATGGCTTCCATAATTTATCAAAGCTTCTTGTTTGTCTGTTCACATCACAAGTATTAGTGTATAAGATAGTTCAACATTGTTCTCTTCTCAATGCATCATCTTGAAGATCGACTTCATAATAATAATAATAACAATAATAGTAATAATAATGGTAATAATATTAATAGAGATTAGTAGCTCAGGCGCATGATTTCGATAGAGTTTCATGGTACAGGACAAGCTGTGAACCACATGTGGAGAATTTCGAACCCCTCACTTCTACTTGAAATCTGTGCTGATGATGTTGTTAAGAAAGACGACGAAAGCCCCACGACCAAAACATGCAGCTCAGAGAAAAAGAACTCCATCAAAGTAATAATAGATGGGTTTTGTGGATATTATAGTAATCTCAATGGTTAAGATCATGAGTCAGTTGAAGCTAGACCACCATGGAAAACCTGGAAGCATTGGATGGCTGTTTCGTCCTATGGTGGGATTCCTCAGCAGTGCGCATTGACGATCTCGCACCCTGCGAGATTCGAACCCAGGACCCACTGGTTTCGCGCTCGAACACTTAACCACTAGACAACTGAGCCGTTCAGTGCGTCTAGGTTTTCTATGGTGTTCTAGCTTCAATTGACTCATGATCTTAACCATGGAAAATAACAATAGTCTAAGTAATGAATTAGATCACACTAGGGAATATCAATTCAGGAAAACACAAGGACTTCCTTTATTCAAATTTGATTCATTTGTCATATTCAATATACATTGAATTATTTCAAAATAAGAATAATAATAACGAACTCTTCAGTTTCTGCTTCTTTTCTTTTCTGTTTACATATACATCGATCTGTATTTCGCGGGATATTGAACATTCAAATGATGATTGTTTTTCTTGAACAAAAAAAAGGAAAAAGGAATAAAAGATAGTGAAACAAGGAAAATGAATTAGATCCCATGTGTACACGTGTGTATACATATCACCATGTCCTCTATTTATGATCTATATCCATTGTAACTAAGGTATAAATAATAATAATGACTCAAATCATTTCCGAATGATTGTTTGTTTGTTTATTTGTTGTGTTATCTCCTATTCCATGGAAAATTAATTAAACAGGACATTGTCGTTATTACTAATTTTTTTATTTTTTTATGTTTGGAGAAAAATTTTTTTTAGTTTTATTCATGAATTGAATTTGAAATTTATCAAAGAAGAAAAAATTTTTTTATTTTTATTTTTAACAGTCGATTGATTTCAAATGAATTTTGTTGTTACCTATTTTTTATTTATTGAATATGATGTAATTTGTATTTATTGTTGTTGTGGGTGGTGGTGGTGATCGTGGTGGTGGTGGTGATGGTGGTGTTATTGGTTTTTTTTAGGAAAGTGTTTATTAGGGTGGAAATTTAATTATTCAATAATTTTTTTCTTTTAAAGAAAATTGATTTTGATGTCTTCAATGCCACCATAGTAACAAATATTTGAAATTAAAAAAAGAAAAAAAAACTAGATTCGATGAATGAATGAGTGAGGATTGCTTGTTTTTGGGGGTAACAATAACAACAAAAAGAAATTAAGAAGGAGAAGACAGTTATTCATTTGAAAAAAAAGAGTTAGATACAATTTCAATGAACTGACTTTGACCTTAAAGATTGAAATATAAAATAAGTTAATCAATGAAGTGATTATTTTATTTATATATTTAAACATATAAATATTGGTGGATGTGTCGCTCAATTTCGTGGATTAGTTGAAGTGAGACATTAACGCCGTCGGATGACAGCCGGCTCAGTGGTCTAGTTGGCTAAGCGTCTGGCGCGAGACTGATAGATCCTGGGTTCGAATCTCGCGAGGCGGTGTCGTAGATGAGCATTGCTGAGGAGTCCCACAATACGACGAAACAGCCGTCCAGTGCTTCCAGATTGTCCATGGTGGTCTAGCTTCAATTGACTCATGATCTCAACTGTTGAAATTATACATATATTTGTACATAGAGGCGACAAATACGTATGTCACACACTTCGTCATTTGATTTATGTGGGGGTTGTGATCCTACACGAGTCCCTAGACTGAAATAGTTAGTTTTATTAGGAGAACACTTTCCGGAGCCTTTGATCTAAAGGTCTGATCCACAATGCTGTGGAGCAACGTAAGGAGATGCAATCCAATAGTTGCCGATGTCCAAAGATAGGTTCATACACCATTTGTTCCTTCGGGGTCCTTGAACCGATGTACACCATTTGTTTGAATTCAGGGTTTTCCAACATCTTTAGGTGGACTCTCTGTGTTCACAAACTCGGTTAAAGCTCCGGACATTCGTGTTTCGTCCTTTCAATTTTGTAAAGAACACTACCGTCACGAGAAGGCAGTGAGTAGGACTTCCGTGATAGTGATTGTATGCACGTGGCCATGTGAGAGGATTTCGAGAGAGAGTGAAAGAGAGAGATGACTCTTTCCACTCTCGGCCATAGCAGGGCATTTGGAGGTTAGTGATTATAGATCGGTATATGATTAGACGAAAGAGATTTGATTCTAACTCAGTATTATAATGAAGGTTAAAGGCTTGTTGTGATATATTGTACCAGTCAGCTTCAAATCTCTCAGTAACCACTGTACATTTAAATTCTTGAATTGCCAACTGAACAGTACACATTGTTCAACATCATTAGTTTGACAAAATAGTTCATTCACCTCCATATTCATAAAATTCCAGTTTTGATTACCTTTGAAATAGAAATATTCTTAATCTGCTTTGGTTTTTAAAATGTAGTCAATCTGTTTTCATTTTATGAGGAAAATCATGTCCAAATTACAAACACATAACCTCACAAAACGTCTTAGACAAATGTTTGTCGATTTAGAACAAGTAAAAACTATTTATTAAATTATAAGTAGAGTTAATGATGGCTAGCAGTGGAATCTAAGATGTGCATTTCATCCTATTCGGGACTCGTCAGCCGGATGTACCTGCATCCTAGAATTGATGTTTACTTCGAGACTCAAACCCAGTGCCGTTCGCATCACACACCATCCAGTTATCCACTTAGCTGCTAAGTCCTGATAGCCAATACAAAACTGAATTAAACTTCATCCCGTTACACAAGTCAGTGACTATTTGCACTCAGTAGCTAAATGGATAACACGATGTTATTTTAAGTGAACGGTACTGGGTTCGAGTCCTAGAGTGAATGGAACGAACGTCCTGAATTCCATTAATGGACACCATCATTGCCGTTTATAATGTTTTTGACTTAAGATAATATCGAAGGAATCCTCACAAGATTCAAACAACCAATACATTCCAACTTCATTATCTTTGATAACCCGAACACTTAGCTCAAAATAGTCCAATAGTAACTAAACATTGAATCATAAAAAAGTATTTGTATCCACTTAATCTGTTGTTAGGTAAATCTTTCATATGACTGTTGCTAACACTAAAATATGTTCAAATATACAAATATTCTTAATTCGAGAATACATTTGATCATGCTTAATTAACTTTGAAGTACTATCAAATAATGTTTATTCATGCATCTATTCTAATATCAGCTTATTCGGACCAAATGTTACTTCATTATGAGCACATCAAAACTAGTTGACACAATTGTTTCATGTTTCATATTCAATAATAATTCAATTTCATATCAAATTAGTTACACATTAAGCATAAATCTTTACGAACTTCTTTACTATTCATTAAAAGTATGACTTGTTAACAAACCAATCAGATTTAAGATAGCAAACTGTCGATTCAAAATGCAGTGACGGATAACTTATATCTTATTAAAAAGTAAGATATATGTAACATTTTATGAACATTTAGTTACCAAGACAAATCAAATTAAGAAATATGATTAGTTTGAAGAATAGGGACTGATTTCAAGGATTCTTTTAATGATGTTAAGAATGTGATGAATTTTCTATGAAGGAATTAATAGAAACCAAATGGAATGGGAATGGATATAAGACTAACATTAAATTAAAATTATTCACAATTAAAGCTTTTTTTCCAAGTTATTCGTAAACACTACTGTTCCCTCTTACCATTAGCCCTAAATCATAAACCAATCGGCTTATGATAATAGGATTCTGGGAGAAATTTTGGGGTTTTGGTACCACTTCCCCAACATTGGGAGATTGGGAAGGCTCAAAATTTTAATCTTAACGTATTTTTGAGGTCTTATTTGAGTAATTATTCATTTACATCACCTTTATTCTGATTGGTTAAGATTTGATAGATATTACTTTTTCCCAGTCATTTTAAGAGTCATTCAACATCAACAGTAAAGTAGGCGAAACTCTAATTTATGGACGAGCCAATCAGAAGCATTTTAGAGATTTCAAGGTTACGGTGCCAACTTCAGTGCTTAATGCTAACGTACGATCGGTTCACATGGAATTTTGTACAAAACGTGATAATTGAGCGGCCATAACAAGTAAAACGGCGAGACTATAACTTGTGGACGAACCAATCAGGTATAAGATAATAGATCTCGGATTATAACGTGAAAGCCTTTCATCCATTTGGCTAAATAAAATTTCTGGCATTATCGCTGATGTCAGTTCGTGATGAAAAACCCATATATAATTGCTAACCAAGGCAAATTACGACAATTATTGCGAACTGGATAATAAAAGCACCATTAACACTGGCTGCAGCCAGGTACTACAATATATACGGATGTTTGGAGAGCGTACAGACTCCTACATAGGCTTGGTTATGTGCATCGTGTCGTTATCCACAAGTAGTATTTCGTGCACTCAACAACCGGAGTGCACATAAACAATATTGAAGCTATATGGTCGAGGCTGAAAGAGTATTTGAGACTTTATCATGACTCCAGAGGCCGACTATTCTGTAGCCATATGGATGATTTCCTCTACTGCATGCATTAGGATTTTAGAACCTCTGAACCTCTTTCTAACCATGACAAGTTTTTGAACCACGTCTAAGAAGTGTATCCACTTTATTTCTTTGGTTTTGTATAACATATTTTTACTCTATACTGACTGTTTTCTCATTAACTAATGTTTCTCAAGGTCACTTAAAATTCGTTCAAAGGTCGTCCATAAATTAGAGTCTCGCCGTAAAGCAGGTTTCTATTTCATTTTATTTATTTATTTGAACACATAAATAATGGTACAAAGAGGCACCAAATAGATATGAGCCACATAAATCATTCGATTTGTGATTGGGCTGTGATACTGTCCGGATGCCCAGACCGAAGTAAGTGACCTTCTTAGGAGGCCACACACAGAGCCTTTGATCAAGAAGTCTGATCCACAAGACAATGGAGCAACGTAAGGAGATGCAGTCCCATGGTATCCGGTGAACAACAATTGGTTCATGCACCATTTGCTCCTTCAGCATACTGGAGCCCATGTACACCATTGGTTTGGAATGAGGGTTTTCCTACTCCCATAGGTGGACTATCCATATCCACCAACCTGGTTACAGCGCCAGACATTCGATTTTCGTCCTCTGAATTTCATAAACAACAGTAATGCCTCCAAAAGTTAGTGAGTAGGAGAGTTGACTCTCTCTACTGTCGGCCGTTCCAGAGTATTTGGGGATGGATTTCTATCTTCAATCTACTATCTCTAAATAAATAAATAAATGGACAAATATAAATTTTTCCCCTCTCTTTGTTTATTATCTTTTCCAGCGTTTATTCACAGTAATATTAGAAGCATATGATTTAGTTAATCAAAATGAAAAATATTTAATTGATCGAGCTATACATCGTGGTCTGTTACGTCCATTAATTTCTTCTACAAAACAATCTACAGATTGGCATCAGGTTACTATATCAACACAATATTCCGGTTATACATTTTGTATACAATTAACATGTGAATTAAATCATTATGGTAATGATTGTACAAAAGTATGTCAAACAAATGATAATCATACAAAATTTAAATGTGATGCAAATGGTGATAAAATATGTGAACCTGGTTGGAGTGGAACTGAATGCGATAAAGGTAATTGAATGAATTGTTTATTATTCTGTTTGTCTATCTTTAACCTTCTACAATCTTTTAATTTGTAAGTAGAATCCGTCACAAATCGATCTCATATGAGATATCACAGAAAACCAAGATGATCTAGATAAGTGTTTTGTGCCAGTAAAGAACAACCTAGTAATACATATTCAATAGAAATCATAACTGGTGGAATTCGGACACATCGGGGATGAGACATTTATCATTAATAGGACTGGATAATCATTAAACAAAATATGGAAAGCTTGTTGAAATTGAAATTGTACTATTTGGCACCGACCCACTGGTTCAAATGACTAAGCGTTTGCCTTATTATCATTATTACTGTAGGTAGTTTATAGAGACTGTTGGCTGCAATAATTTAAATTATGGATATGAAGTTCTTGGGTTCGATGGCTAGTTGGGTTTTGAGTGTGAACTTCTATAGAGTCTCATACTAAGACCAACCAGTTGTCTGGTGATCCTTGATGAGTTTATTCTGTGATGAATATAACCAGTTATTTTTCATGCCTATTTGTGTGATGTAAATATTGTTCAGATGGGTAATCATGAATACAAGTTATTAGACTGACCCTAACTAATTTCTAAGTGATTACCATCTAAGGGTTGAGTTTATGAGTCATTTGAAGCGAGACCACCATAAAAAACTCGGAAGCACTGGACATTTGTTTCGTCCTAGTATGGGACTCCTCAGCAGTGAGCAGCTACGATACCACTCAGCAGGATTCGAAACCGGGACCTATCAGTCTAGCACGCGAGCACTTAACCTCTAGACCATTGGGCTGGCATCCAAGTTGGTTTGGCTTCAATTGACTTATGAACTCAATCATTATTATTATTACAATATCCACAAAATACCTTCTGATTACTATTTAGTTTGATTCTAGTTTCATCATTGTTCATAATGCTGACATACTTAGTTGTATCATATTTTCGACACCCTCACGCTGGGAATAATTAAAATTTACTTGACAAGAGCCATATTCTTCCCTCTTTTAAATGAAATATTGTAAGTAATACAGGTTGAAGTGTTGTTATTTAAATTGAGGCAACAGCTATCAGTGTTGAATAAACTAAGGGATTTCATTTGGATATTATTGTAGTGGCTTTGCTTCGTTAATCGACCGCCTCAATAGCCGTTATAGTATAAAACTCAACGGTGTTTGAAATCAGAAAGCAATGAGAAGCGGCAACTACAGTTTATTAGCGAATAGCCCAAATCACAAAGCTATAAGCATATTAAGCGAATTTGAAGAGGAGAGGCGAATAAGTATATATGAGCAAATATATAGGCAAATTTATAGTCATCAAATTGCATAAGGGCACAGCAAGCCAAAGCAAAAACTAATAATAGGATTTAAGTACATATGCACATGGAGAGGAGAATGAATCATCGAGTGATATTTAAGCGATCAACATTTAAGCTCGAGTTCGTCATGTGCTCTAGTGATCATAACAGTACAAAGAAATGGACGTATTGTTACAGTTCAAATAACATTGTCTGTTAAGTAGATTGATGAGAGGGCCTAACAAAAATTAACCATGATAGAAATTGGTTATAGGATAGCTGCTATATTATATCATCCATTTAACCCATATTTTAGTACAGTAGCTAAGTGCATAACGTGATGGTGTTTGAAGCGAATGGTACTGGGTTCGAGTCTCAGAATGAACATCAATTCTGAGATGCAGGCACATTCAGCTGATAAGTCCCAAATAGAACGAAACGCACATCTTGTATTCCACTGCTAGCCACTAACCATTTTTACTTAAAAAAAAAACTTGTGATTTAAGGCTATATCAAGGTAATCCGCCCAGGATATTTATATACCAACAAGAGACTGATCAATTTCAGTCCCTAAGTAACAATCGAAAGATACAAGTAAAAAAAACAACACCAAGTGAATTTAAATATTAATTTACTTTTCCTTTTTTTTCCTTTTTTTTTCGGTTATTTTTGCAAAAAAAAATCACTTCTGAACTTTTCTTTCCTTTACTCCTTCTCTTTACCCCCCCCTCTCTCACTTTATTTTGTTCCTTCATAATCAATCATAAAATCAAAAGACAAATTCCATTTTCAATTTTCAAAGTTTATGAAATGAGAAAAACAAAAAAAGAAGAGAGAAAAACAAAAAAAAGAAAAATATTGACGATTGTAATGAAAAAGATTTAAATTTATTAAACTAGTGACATTTTTATTTTATTATTATCTAAACAACTATTACCCCCAAATGCTTTGGTACAGTCGAGAGTGAAGTGAGTCAATTCTCCTACTCACTAACCTTTAGCGGCATTACTGTTGTTTATGAAATTCAGAGGACGAAAATCGAATGTCTAGCGCTGTAACCAGGTTGGTGGATATGGATAGTCCACCTATGGGAGTAGGAAAACCCTCATTCCAAACCAATGGTGTACATGGGCTCCAGTATGCTGAAGGAGCAAATGGTGCATGAACCAATTGTTGTTCACCGGATACCATGGGACTGCATCTCCTTATGTTGCTCCATTGTCTTGTGGATCAGACTTTTTTGTCAAAGGCTCCGGTTGTGACCCCCTAGGGAAATCACCTACTTCGTTTTGAGTACCCGGTCAGTATTCTAGCCCTCACATAAATCGAATGATTTATGTGGTGCATATCTATTTGGTGCCTTCTTGTAACAATGGTAATGTTTTTCTTGTTTTGTACCATTTTTTATATGATAAAGAAAACAAGCGAAACAAACTGTAATTTAGATGATGTGTAACTATTGAACAATTTTATAAGAATAGATTTATATTATAGAATTAACAATAGTGAGTTAGATAATCATTATACTCATTTACTTACTTACGCCTGTTACTTCTTTTAGAGAAGTATAAACTGCTCACTAACATTCTCCACTCAACTCTATTCTCAACAATCCTTTTCACTTGTTTACAGTTGGATCTGTCCTTCTAATTTCCGATGTAATGTGTTGTTTTGTTCTTTCTCTTTTCCATTTCCTTTCACGATTCCAAGTTAGCGCTTGCTTCATGATGTAGTTTGATGATTTCCTCAATGTATTTCCTATCCACTTCTAGCGTTTTTTTCTTAATTTCTTCCTCAGCTGGAAGGTGATATGTTCTCTCCCACAACAGACTGTTGTTGATGGTATAATCATTATTAACCATAAAGAACTTAAACAGACTATTTATTATTGCAATGTAAAACTTATCAACAATGGGCTCTGACAATTTCATCAGGGATCGCACTCATGACTGCTCACTGACTTAGTATCTAATAATTCTCTTTTGAACTTCATATCCAAATAGACAATTAATTTGAGCAAGTTTGAAACAAATGTAACTAATTACATTTGTTCAGAGATATTCTATTTATGATCACACTTCAAAGCAGTCAGTCTTAAACTTATTATGATGTGTTCATGGTAATAAACTTTAAATCAAGGAAACAAAAATGAAGTCATTCACGGTGATTAGTAGAGAAAATCAGAATACATGTTTGGTTCCAGTTGAAACTTGTCAGTTTGATATGCCTGTTCCCTAGTGTTGACATTCCCATTAGGGTTTAAACCAGTCTTCTGGCTATCTTAATTCAATAGTCTAATGAATAGCACTACTATGTGTTGCGTAATAGTTACCATTTTCGACTCTTAGAGTAAATACCAATACCAATTCATGTATATCCCATTAACTTAGTTCCCACTATAATAAAATATCCATTCTAGATTTCAATGTTATCTACTAACTAAAATATTATCAGTATTTATTCAAAGGGATCATATGAGAACATTGACTAAATGAGTTCGTATGTCAACAAAGATTGAGCCAACTCTGTTTCCAATGGAGGTATCTAAAAAGGAAATTGGACTGGTGGTGGTCTTAGTGACCTGAGAGCGTGACTGCAGTGCCCAAGCGACAACTGCCTGAGGACGGTCAGACACGAAAATTTTGTGGGTAATTTTCGCGTTAGCTCAGTAATTGTTGAGACCCTACCACCGGAGATGGATATCTTGGGATAAGGCGGTGTGTGTATTCCTAGGGTCGACCTTTTCTAACCCCACACGCAGCATCGCTGTTACGCTGGTTGTCTAAAGGAAACACCTTACTACCGTCACACCTCCGTACAGTTAGCAGTACGACTTCGCCTTTGGACCTTGGGTTTGTTACTTTTAGTCTTACCGCTCTTCAACCTACCTGTCTGGTATGGTAGGACCATGAGGAACGACTGTTCCAACCAGTATAGCTCAACTGGTTCATCACGATAGGCAAGCCCGACCATCACGTCAAGGTAGCAACAACGGTCGGGCTGTTTCCAATACAAACAATAAGAAAATAGAACTTCTTACAGATAAAACATAATCTTCATTAATATTGTTAATTATTCTATTGAATAATTTAAAGATATTATAGACTGAAATAATTAAATATAAATTATATGATAATTGTTATATTCCATATGTTTTATACTTAGCAATATGCAATATTGGTTGTCATCCAGTTCATGGAACTTGTTCAAGACCAGGAGAATGCGAGTAAGTTGATGATTATCTCTAATGAATTTAAAAAAGATTGACTAATTATATAGAAAAAAAACTGATTAGTCATTGAGTAGTGGCCAATGTTATATTTATCAGTATTGGGTTGTAGAGATTATTAAGTTCTTGATTAAGATCACGAACCCGATTGATGTTTGACCGCCATTGAAAACCTGGAAGCACTGGACAGCCATTTCGTCTTATTGTGAGACTTCTTAGCAGTGCGCATTCACGATCACGATTGAAGGGATTCGAACACAAAGCCTTCAGTCTCGCGCGCGAATGATTAACCTCTAAACCAGTGGAGCTAATCCTTATCGGGTAGAGACAAGTATCTACCTTAGTACAATGTAAGATGGTCGCGCAATTTCGTGGATTGATTGAGGTTAAACATCAACACTTTTGGATACCGGCTCAACGGTCTAGAGGTTAAGTGTTCGCATATGAAACTGGAGACTTTGGGTTCTCGTTCTTTCTGGTGTGAGATTGTGGATAGGCACTGCTGAGGAGTACCATACTAGAACAAAACAACCGTCCAATACTTTCAGGTTTTCCATGATGGTAGCCTAGTTTTAATCGACTCATCAACTCAACTATTAAATCAATTTTTAATTTTTTTTTCTTTTCTTTTCGAGTGAAGTAATTATCACCCTACACCTCCTCGCCCCCCTCCCCCTAAAATATAATTTTTTACAAAATGAAAGCAAATAAACAAATTACCGATAATATACATTGATTAGTTTTCCTTTATAGAACTGTAATAAAATGATAATTAAAATTGTTGGTCAAAATATTTTTGGCTTGTTTACTTGTCTACTGTTGATAAACTGATAACTGTTCTGACACATTTTTTGATTGAGATTAGGAATCGATTAATGCTAAACCAATAATGAGAATCTAGAAACACTGGATAGCTGTTTCGTTCTAGTATAGAACTCTTCAACAATGCATATCCACGATTCCGTATGCGGGATTCGAACCCGGAATCTTTGATTTCATGCATGAACATTTAATCTCTGGATCATTGGACCGGTATCCAATGATGCATGTGGTATGTGCTAATTATATTGACATAAGTAGTATGTGATATTAGTCTTGAACAGAAGGTCTGGCAGCAGAGAAACAAGGGGATCGAACAGTAAAGAATGGGAACAGAATGCAATTTGTGTGAAAATGTAAGAACAATGAAGTCTGAGTCATTTTGAGACAATTGATAGATATTTTACAAATTACGTATTTACTTTATGATTGATTGTTAGATTATATTAACAAGTCCTTTAATTTTGTGTTAAATACATTCGATTGTCCCCACCCGTGTTCTGTTCACTACGGTGCGCACTGTTGAGGAGTTTCATACTAGGACGAAACAAGAGTCCAATGTTTCCAGGTTTTAAACGGTAGTCTCACATTGATCGATTCATGATCTTAATCAAAACTTAACCATCTCCATAGCACTATACTGTTTTCTATTTCCCAATTGCTGGTAAAACAAAAAGCGGACATAATAAATAAATGAATGTTATTGATGAGTGAATAGAGTATAAATATCTATCCAAATTGTATATATGATATATACATCATTCAAATTAAATGGATAGAAAAACACTAGTCACTTCTCTAGTCATTAAATTAGTAGTTAACAGTGAAATCTAAAAGACACATTTGATTCTGATTCACTTGGTATTGCTTGGCTTGTACCTTCCCATTGAGGTTTAAGACTGCAATTGATCAGTGTGTTGCTGGCATCCTGTGTAGATTGCCTCGATATTGCCATAATTCGCAAGCTATTTGTAAGCAATGATGGATAGTGGAATCCAGTTTGCACGTTTCGAATCAGAACTTCACCCCACTGCACAAGCAAATGGCTATCAGGACTCAGTAGCTAAGTGGATAACGCGATGGCGTTTGAAGCGAATGGTACTCGGTTCGAGTCCCGGAGTGAACATCAACTCGGGGATGCAGGCACATCCAACTGTGACCAGCCCTAAACAGGACGAAACGTGCATACTGGGTTCCACTGCTAGCCACTATCCATCATTGCTTACATTTGATTCTAATTGAAATTAGTTCATCGAATGTTGTCAATGTAGAATTTCATATATCTACAGGTATCTTTCTCAATTCTGTTCCGTAATGCTATTTAATCAGAGTTTGGGTGCAACTAGAGAGGTAATAAGGAAACTTAATTTAATGTTTACTACTTAATCTATCTCTAAAATCTTAATTAACATGCTGAGTACCAGAATACGAAGGAAATATCAATTAGTCAGTCAGCTACAACATAGGAACAGGCACATATATACATCAGTCGAAGTTGCCATACCTTGTTAGCACAACAAGATGAACACCAAATTGATAAAAGTAGTGACTTCAATGGTAGTAATATATAAAAGTAAGATTGTGTATAAGGATACAGCACAGTAAGAAGGAATTAGTCCGTAGAAAGGAAGATATGAAGTGATTTCAATCTCATAGTTTAAGGGAAGATAGAGAGTGTATACACCTACTCCATTGTGATCAATTGTGAGCCATGTCGCCCACAATATCCAACCATTGGTTACGATAGTCACGCGGACCCCAACCAGGTAGTCCGCATCTACCGATATGGCTCAGACCAGAATTTAGTGACTTCAAACAATGACGCCACGTTTTGATTTGGTCACCCCTAACTTTTTTTCAACTGTCTCCAACACTAGTCAGCATTGCTCGTTGTGGTTATGTAATCAGTTACAAAGGATAAGAGTAAAACATACACACACATATTGAGTAACAATTGTTAATTCAGTAAAATCAATAATTATGATCATCAGTCATATTTATATAAGAAGAATATAGTTTTCATTAATTGATGGTTAGATAAAGTCAAATCACATCTAGATTAAATTGAGTCAGAGTAGTGAATGTTTACAATTAAGTTACGATTGGTCACTATAGTTGTGAATATAACTATGACACTCATTCTGAGTTATCAAGCCTACAAGAAGAAACAAGAAAGGATATTTATTATTGGATGTTATTGTTGTATATATATATTTAGAATTGAATTTATTAATCTCGGTTGATATTTGACGTCATCTCACGCTGATGAAGAATGTGTAACCATCGAGGTGTGTGTTGATTCCGGTGGTCGACATCTTTTTGTAGCTCTGCTTATCTTACTTACTTACACCTGTTACTCCTCATGGAAGAGTATAGGTCATCTACAAGCACTGTCCACCCAACTCTGTCCTGGACAATCCTTTCCAACTCTTTCCAGTTTTTATTCATCCTTTTTATATCTGCTTCTATTTCCCGACGTAATGTGTTCTTTGGCCTTCATCTTTTCCGCTTTTTCGCTTCCAATTCCAACGTCATTTCCTAATTTCCTCTTCAACTGGAAGCTGATTTGTTCACTCCCATATTAGGCTGTTGCTGATGGTATCCGGCCAATGGATATTGAGTATCTTGCGTAGACAACTATTTATAAATACTTGTGCCTTCTTGATGATGGTTGTAGTAGTTCTCCAAGCTTCAACTCCGTACAGTAAAACTGTCTTGACGTTCGTATTGAAAATTCCTACTTTCATATTGGATGACAGACAGTGGGTTTGAGTTCCATATGTTCTCTAGTTGTAAGAATGCCGCCCTTACTTTGCCAACACGTGTACATCTGATCTTCCTTGTTCATCGATGATGCCTCCCAGGATGAAAGCCGAGATTCGGCTAATTGCCTAATTAAAATATCTGAACAATAAAACTTTAAATCAAAAAGAAAATTATTATGAATCTATAAGATCGTTTGTTGTCAACATGATTATATGAATTAAAAGTAACACCATATTTAAGGCTTTATAATGTAATTAATATATTGATAAACACCTTTGGATTGTACACAAGGTGTACTTGTAACCTGATCATTAATAATATTTACAGAGTCAAATAAATTCTTACTAGTATAAGTCATTCAGCAGATGTGATAAAGACAAGCATAACATCACATATATTAAGAGCAAAAATGGATAGTGGCTAGCAGTGGAATCTAGAACGCTCGTTTCATCCTATTTAGGACTCGTCAGCTGGATGTATCTGCATCTCAGAGTAGATGTTCACTCCAAGACTGGAACCTAGTACTATTCACTTTAAATGCCATCGTGTTATCCACTTAACTACTGAGTCCTGATAGCCATTTGTTTGTGCAATAAAGTGAAGTTTAAATTCACTTGGTATTGTTTACTTAAGTCTTCCTTGATTGCCTCGATATATAGTATGCACATATAGCAATAAGAGATTGATCAATTGCAGTTCTAAACATCAATAGGAAGATGCAAACAAACAAATTTAAGTGAATTTAAACTTCATCCCATTGCAAAAGTAAGTGGTTATCAGGACTCACTAGCTAAGTAGACAGCACGATGGTATTTGAAGCGAACGGTACTGAGTTCGAGTCCCAGAGCGAACATCAACTCTGAGATGTAGGTACATCCAGTTGACCAGTCCCAAATAGGATGGAACGCGTGTCCTGTATTCCACTGCTAACCAGTATCTATCTTTGCTTAAAATGCTTGTGAATTAAGGCGATATCGAGGCAATACACACAGGATACATATATGTCAACAAGAGAGTGATCAATTGGAGTCTTAAACCTCGATGGGAAGATTTAAGCAAACAATACCAAGTGAATTTATCACATTTATTGTTTTTTTTTCTGTTTAGTTCTATTCATAATAACTTTCATTTTTCACTTACTCATTCTATACATTATCTTTCTTTATAAGTTGTTCAACTGGTTGGCAAGGTCCACTTTGTGATGAATGTATAAAATATCCAGGATGTAAACATGGAACATGTAATGATGCACCATTTACATGCCGTTGTTTACCTAATTGGGGTGGATCATTTTGTGATCAAGGTCAGTTAATGTTAGATATAATAATAATAATAATAATAATAATAATAATAATAATAATAATAATAATAATAATAATAAAAATCAGCTTTCCTCAATACATTAACGAATTCACAAGGCCAAATATAGAAAACTGTTTAAGATATACCTACTTTTTAGGGATTTAAGTAATGAATATTACATAGTTATGTGTGATTACATGATTACATGTATAGAAACCATTTCATAATGTTTCTGATTGAGATCATGAACCGATTGATGTCAGATCACCATTGAAAAACTGGAAGTACTGGATAGCCGTTTCGTCTTATTTTAGGACTCCTCAGCAGTGCTCATTCATGATCCCGCTCGCAGGCTTCGTTGAGGTTAGACATAAATACCTTTGGATGCCGGTCTAGAGGTTAGACGTCCGCATTCAAGGCTGAAGGTCTTGGCGGGGCGGGCTCGTGGATACGCACTACTGAGGAGTCTCATGGTAGGACGAAACGGACTTTCAGTGCATCCAGGATTTCAATGGTGATCTAACATCAATCGGTTCATGATCTTAATCAAAAGCTTAATAATCTCCACAATCTTATACTGATATTTCATAATGTATCATCATGTTCTTATTAAGAATTAGATTTATGATGCATCTCTCAAACAATGTGTTAGGTCCCGATAAGCATAATGAATGGTAATTTTTGGGATCCATTTATGAGTTATAACAGAATGCTATCACATGTGAAACTTTAATTTAATCACCATTGTGAATGATCTAATATTACAGAGTACTTCACTAAATATCATTAAGTTAGAATCAACCAGTATGAAGGTGTTAAGATAAATTTATACTAGTTGACCCCCCCCCTAGTAACTAGATATATCTGTGCTCTTGGAGAAATTGATGCTTCTTGTAAAGTTCAAATCCTGATTTTTATAGTTAGAGGATATTCTCACTTAGACTATTCAAGCAGTAGCCAACTTACTGAGTTATTAAACGTAGTCAATCAGACAGAATTAATCAACTTTCTATTCGGCAACCTTTAGTGTTAACTGAATTCAAGATGAAACTATTTCATGTCAACACCATAGGTTTATACTTACTTATATGATTCATTCATGTACATCAATACAAATAACACAATAGAGTATTCTATTCTAATTCTATTTTCTGTTTCATTATTCACTAAATGAATACATAGATCTGGATTACTGTGGACGACATCAACCATGTTTAAATAATGGAATATGTAGAAATTTGAATTCATCATATTCAAAACCATTCAATTGTAGTTGTACACGTGATTTTACCGGAGAATATTGTGAAATAAGTAAGATTTTCATGTATAATTCTTTTGATTAAATTATTCATTGTTAATTGATTTAGAAATTTTTGACATACTTACTTACGTCTGTCACCCCTCGTCGAGGATGAAAGATCATCAACAAGCATTGTACATCTAACTCTGTCCTGGACAATCCCTTGTTTACAATTACTACTCATCCTCTTCATGTCCGTTTCCAATTCTCGATGCAATGGGTTCTTTTGTTTTCTCTTTTTTCCGTTTCCCTTCACTATTCCAAGTTAGCGGTTGCGTTGTGATGCAGTATGATGGTTTCCGTAATGTATGCCCTATCGAATTCCATTGTCTTTTCCTAGTTTACTATCAGATAGAAGCTTATTTATTCCCTCTCACAGTGGGTTATCGCTGATGGGATTCTAACAACGAACATCGAGTATCTTGTGTATACAAATGTTTAGAAATAGTTGTACCACCATGATGATGATTGTAGTAGTTCTCTAAGCTTCAACTCCGTACAGTAGAACTGTCTTGACGTTCGTATTGAGGATTCACACTTTGACATTGACTGACAGACAGTTGTTTTGAGTTCCATATGTTCTCTAGTTGTAAGAAAGCTGCCCTTACTTTACTAACCCTTCCCCTTACGTTTGCATAGGGTCATCTTTGTTCATTGATGATGCTGTCCAGGTACGTGAAAGTGTCCACCTGTTCCAATGTTTCTCCATCGAGTGTGATTGATTTTGTCGATGTTCACTATGTTGTATTTGAGGATCTTGCTTTTTACCTTGTGTTTGTTGAGGTCTACTGATTCAGAAGTTGCTGGTACACTTTTTGTCTTGACCGGTATTTGTTGGTATGTATTGGATAGAAGGGCTAGGTGATCTGTGAAGTCCAAATCGTCTAGTTGCATTCAAGCCGTCGAAAGTTGTAAGTATAACTTTATCTGCCAAGTAAGGAGTTTATATACTCACTTTCGAGTTATTAGATTTTTCTCAAGGCTAACCGACTCCTCATGACGAAGTTGAATGTGGGTAGTAGTGTTAGAATGTTAGGCTAACTTCTTAGAACTCGAAAGTTTAACAGAAGAGCTATTGTCCTCGACGGTGATAAGTAACAATAAATGTATTCACAAAGCTTTTCTGAGAACTTGATGTTGGAGTCTATGGAATTTTGATTTTTGATTTTCTTGAAATTCATTAATTACTTGTGTTTACTTGTATTTAAGCGTATGTCGGCACTACAAACAACTACCATAAATCGAACATCTAATTTACGACCTGGATGATCCGGGTTTGAAACTTACAAGATCCATCTGTTTACTTATAATTGTTGATTACCTTTAATCTAGCAATATCAATATAATAAACCCATATTGCCATTATTATGATTATATCAATGACTTTACTCACTTTATACTGTTGAAAAAGTCAAATAAGGGAAAATTTATCTTAAAATCTCTATGATGTATCAATGTTGGATAATAAATCAACATACACACTGAAATAGACAGGATAAGATGGATTGTTGAATAAATCAAAAGACCGGATTATGATTGTTCTAACCCGAACAAATAAATACAAATAAGATGAGAAGTGAAACGTGAAATCCTCATTTGCAATTTCATGAATCATCTGACAAAAATCAGATCAACCATTAAATTCATTTGCATACACTGTTCATGAATCATAAAGAAGATGATACATGAGGTCAAATACCTGTTAGGTTTCATTTATTATTTATTTAATGTTAGTTTATGGATAGTTCTCTTCAAATGATGAAGAATCGCCACATGATTGAAATGACCTAATAATTTAGTAAATGTCATTTACCTACTTATGAGTAGCTAATGTAGTAATTATAAAAAAGGTGTGTTGATTTGACATGGCTATCAGACAGACAGAGATCGTTGAAATTGCACTTAGTTAAAAGTAATTGATATATACTTTGTAGTCCTTCAGTATAGTATTTTGCAGGTCAGATAAATTTGTTAAATGAACGGTGAGACTATAATTTATGGACGACATTTGAGCAACACTGAAGTGACTTTGAGGGTGTTCACCTAATTACTACGATCAAATGAGGGTTATAAACAAGTGTGAGGAATCAGAATTATGATTTACAGTTGATGGTTAGAGTTAAATTTAGGGTTATAAACACAGACTGACATCAGCTATAATGCAAAAACTCTATTTAGTGAAATGGATGAACGAATTTCGCGCCGAAATCAAGGAGCTGTTATCTTATACCTTATTGGTTCGTTCATACATTATAGTCTCACTAAATGACCATTGAAAATTTGCGGTGGATAACTGCGAGTACTTTTCTTTATGGATGTACATTTTACAAACTTAAGTACATGCGATTGAGAGAAAATTCAATTAAAATGTATTTAGATTATAGATGGTGAGAAACAAATTCCACTGATTGACTTCATTACTAAATTAATAATCAGTTTTCTATGAAAGATATTCCAGTTGTCATCATCTTTGACGTAACTAACCTAAATAAAGGAAACCGATTGAAAACTGTATCATCCTTTTAATTAACGAAAATATTCACAACTTGAATTTTGTCTCAAGTCAGTTAATCACCGTAAACACGAGCTGTAAATATCCTTTAACAGTTTTGATGATTCGTTTCACTATGAAACTGAACTAGTTGACATTGATGTTGAATGTGACATCAAACCGTGAACAGATTGTGACTGATAGGTCCTGGGTTCAAATCTCGCGAAGTGGGATCGTGGATGGATACTGCTGAGAAGTTATATACTAGAGTGAAACGGCCATTCAGTGCTTTCAGGCTTCCTATAGTGGTCTAGCTTTAATTGAATCATGAAGTTAACTATTAAAATTTTAATTTTCCTGTTTATTTTCCGATAATTAATATAGAATTGGCACCGTGTACAAATGATCCGTGTAAACGTGGTCGTTGTATATCAAAAGATAATATCACTTATGAATGTGAATGTCAACCAGGATGGCGTGGTGATCATTGTGAAGAGAGTAAGTTCAATGGTTAAAAGTTGCTTGACTTAATACTTTAGACGTTTACGTCTAAAATGAAGGATATGGGGTTCGGATACCGTAGTGGACACCAACTTTGAGTTATTTAGGGTACATCCCGCTGACGAGTTCTAAATAAGACGACATGCACGTCGAGAATTGCGCTGTTAGCCACATAATGTCTGTTCTGAATCAACTTGTCTGACTTATGTTTTAAACAATGCGTTTCAATAAGCTTAATTGACCTGTATGATAACTCAAATGTTTGTTATCTGACTATCCTATCAGATTCAATAAAAAATTTCATACACCACCTAATAGTTGAAACAAGTGGCGATGAGGAAGTGAGAAGACTAAGTGCGTAGGAAGCTTTAATGTCAGAACCGAGTCAAAAATATACATAAACCATGTATACATGAAGGCGTAATAAATGATCCAGACAGGGATACGTAGACTATAAACAATACACTTACTCATAATACCATGTGCATAGTTGCGTTTCTCATCTGCCAATTAGTCTAAAGTCGGAATTTGATCTACCTGACTTTTCAGAAACATATGGCGTAAGCTAGCTTGAATTCTGTACGGCCTAGAATCTTGAGAGGAGAGTAGAAGATTCTGAAAGTTCTAGGTTCGATTCCTGATAGTTTCATGGAGTAACCTTGTTAGAAAGTTTCATAATACGACGGAATAACTATCCAGTACTTTCCAGTTTAAACAGCTATCTTATGAAAGTCAGTTTGTGAAAACTCAGTTAGTCAGCAACAACGTAGAACTTCGTACTTACGTACATCCATTCGTGTTGCCATAACACATTGACACACAGATAGAATTGTCGATTCAAATCCCATGGTGGTACAGATAGTAAGAGCATAAGTAGTAATCGAAAACATTAGGGCTTGAAGATGTTATTCAAGGAGTATAATCCAATGAAATAAATTTGGAAAAAGAAAAAAAGAAGGGACATGAAGAATTCGGAAGATCAGAATTTGGGAGAACACAAAGAATGGATGCACCTGTGCCATTGCAAACGATTTTGAACCATGCCATTCAAGGTCTCTAACCATCGGTTGCTATCATCTCGCGGTCCCCAACCAGGTAGTCTACACCTACCAACATGACTCAGTTCACTTCGCAGTGACTTCATGGACTTGTGCCATGTTTTGATCTGACTACCCCTGTCTTTCTTCCAACCTACTCCTACACCATAAAACATCGCATGCCGAGGTAGTCGGTGGTTGGGCATACGTAACACGTGTCCCAGCCATCTCAACTGATGAAGTTTCACTACTTCATCAATTGATTTGCCATCCTTACCAGGTACCCGTTTCCTCACAATTGCATTACTTACTCACTGGTCAAGTTTGTGATAACTACGGAATATATAATTATTCGGTTTAACGGTACAATTTTTCTCCCATATTAAATTATTCAGTAAGACACAAATCTCAGTTTCTATTTATATTTGTAATAAAACATACTTTTTCTCTGTTGTATGTTCTGATTTCGATAAGATATTGATTATTGCTTAATCAATACATGTTTAAATGGTGGAACATGTCAAGATTTAGATGGTCCTGGTTTCCAATGTTTATGTCCATCTGGTTTCAAAGGATCTAATTGTCAATTAAGATCACCATGTAGTAATTCACAATGTGTACATGCAGTTAATTGTAAACAATTAATACAACCAGTGAATGGGATTGATTATGAATGTATGTGTCAACCTGGTTGGACAGGACAATTTTGTGATCAAAGTAAGTTAACATTTAAAAGAATTTGATCAGTTATTTCCTTATTTATGATACATTGGAATCTATTTGGAGCCATGTTTGACAACATTTCAGTCTGCTTACTTGTATGATGAACTGATTACCATCAGTGCAATCTCAGCATCTTTTCCATACAGTTGCATCATCTGCATATCATCGGCTATGAAGTAACAACTGAGATCAAATATCGTTAAGAATTATATTTTCAATAGGTTAGAGATGATTTTTCGAGATCAATATAAGATAAAACAACAACCGGTTGACAAGTCGTGAGAAGAAAAAACCTACTCTCTTTTATTATGAAGTGATTCCAAAGTGTTTAAATCTGTGTGGTGGTGGAGAAGATTTGTAGCTCAGGTGGATGATTTTGGTGGAGTTTTGTTCTCTGAGCTGGATGGTTTGGTCGACCAAACCATCCAGCTCAGAGAACAAAACTCCACCAAAATCTGTGCGGCATAATTGTTTCTTATAGAAAACTGAAGAACACTTCAGTAACTCTGTTAGTGATTAAGACCAACGAAATCACTGAATGAACACTGTTGAAGTGATAGAATATAAGGGTAATAAGTGAGTGGAAGTAGTAAACTGGAAACTTTTGAAGTTAGTTACCCGGTATCTAATACTAGTCAGTAAGACGTAACGAAAATCTTAAGAAAACTGTTGGTTTGTGTTGGATTTGACTCTAGGTCACAAATCATATGTTCAAGTTTTCCTGTCATTTATTGTACAATATGATGATTGATGCTATAGCAACAGACCGTATGAAATTTAACAATAGTCAACGTATAACATGACAATACTCCGTGAAACCAATGAATATTTATTGTAATAAAGATGGAGCAACTCCACCTATAGCTCTTCTAGGGTTACTGCCGTTCCCAATCCCGGATAAAAGAAGAGGGTTACAACTGAGAACATCAACCTCATCCCATAGAAAACAACACTGCAAAAATATACGCTAATCAGAATAGACGATCTAAGCCTTATAATCTCTGTCCTCCAAGTTCAAGGATCTTTATGTGGAAGAATTATGATGCCTCATAGCGAAAAGCAAGATTCTAAGGAGGTCACGAGGTTGATGCCCCTTCTAACAACCCAAGCAACAATTATTATAGGTACATGGAATGTCTGGACAGTGTAGGAGACCAGGAAGTCCAGTCACATATCAACCGAAATGAAGAGATACAACTTGACAGTAATCGGAGTCAGCGAAACTCATTGAACCCAATCTGGAAAGTTAAGGCTAGATACGGAAGAGATGTTGTTGTACCTCCAGTCACGAAAAGAGAAGTGCTTTACACACTCAAGGAGTACAAAGAAGCACGTAACGCACTTATAGGATGGGCACCTCATGGATCCAAGATTATCAAGGCATCTTTCAAAACAAAGAAGAGGGCGATCACGATTGAATTAACCGGATATAGAAGCAACACGCACAGATCTTCCTATCAATGTCACTCCACCAACGATTGACGAAATCACGATGGCCATCAGACAAATGGAAATTGGGAAAGCATCAGGATCTGACAATATACCAACAAGAGATTCATTGATAGTAGATGATATAAAATACCATTAATTGAATCCATTTCTGTCTTAAAAATAATAAACATTACATTATTTTATCTGTCAATAACTCCATTTTCACTTACCTAGTCATTTAATCTAACTTATATATCTATAATACAGATGCTCATATGAAGCAAGTTTCCTTGACTTGACTTTTGTCATTTTACAATTAAATTAAGTTTTGAACATAGAACACATGAGATACTGACTTATTAAGATACTGAATCAAAAACTATCATTATATAGATTTTTAACCTGTAAAGAGATAAATAAGTGGAGTTCAACCGGGTCTATTGTGAGATAGTAACTCACTGAAGACAGTGGTGGATGTGTGTCGCTCAATTTCGCGGATTGGTTGAAGGTAGACATTAACACCGTTGGATGCCCCCAAATGCCCTGGTACAATTGAGAGTGGGGAGAGTCGGCTTCCCCTGCCCAAATACTCTCACATGGCCACACGTATATAGCCTCTGCCAGGGAAGTTCTACTCACTGCCTTCTCGCGGCGGGGTTGTTGTCTACGAAATTAAGAGGACGAAACGCGAATGTCCAACACCCCAACCGGGTTGGTGGACACGGAGAGTCCACCTAAGGGAGTTGGAAAATCCTGATTCCAAACCAATGGTGCACACGGGCTCAAGTACCCTAAGGGAACAAATGGCGCATGAACCAGTTGTTGGTCACCGACTAACATGGGACTGCATCTCCTTATGTTGCTCCACTGCCTTGTGGATTAGACCTTTAGGTCGAAGGACCGGGTGCGGCTGTCTAAGAAAACTACCTGATTCAATTTGGGCACCTGGGCAGTATCACAGCCCTCACACAAAACAAATAAGATTTGTGTGACGCATATGTATTTGATGCCCCCTCACATCAGTATTTATGTTTTCAAATAAATAAATAAATAACACCGCTGGATGCCGGATCAGTGGTCTAGTAGTTAAGCGCTCCCATGCGAGACTGGTTGATCCTAGGTTGGAATCTCGCGAGGCATGATCGTGGATGCGCACTACTGAGGAGTCCCACCATAGGACGAAACTACCGTCCACTGCTCCCAGGTTTTCCATGATGTTCTAGCTTCAAATGACTCAATAATCGTAACCATTGGAGATAAACAAGTGATAGAATGCCTAGAATGCTATTTCATGACTATTTTAGATGATAAAATCAAACATTGTTGATAAATATACAAGGGATCAGCTTAGAAAAGAAAAAGTACGTAAGGATCTTAACATTTATCTTTATCATCATTACTTTCTTTCTTTCCTCTTATTATGACTGGGTTGTTTTTTTCTCTCACAGTTTGAACAGATACTTCAACTTCATTAATTAAACTAGGTATTAAATGTATATTTCAAATGATTGTTATCTTTTTCTCTCATTTAGTCTGTTTACAATCAGTTGATCTCAATCATTGTACTCATCATTTAATGACTTGTCTATTGTCATTGTATAGAGATTATTATCATTTTATATAATTGATAATGATCACTAGTTTGTATTTGAGAGGACATTCGAAGAAAGTTAAAAGACCGAGATCAAATCATCTACGTCTGAAGTTTTGTTTCTCGTACCGAATAGTGAATTACCAGAACACATAATATTAACACCTTCTGTTGATATATTCCAAGAGAGATTGAACCTCTACAGTGTTACAAACTGTAAGGATTCTTTTTTTTGATTGAGATCATGAACCGATTGATGTTAGACCACCGTTGGAAACCTGGAAACACTGGACGGCTGTTTCGTCCTATTGTGGGACTTCACGACAGTGCGCATCTACGGTCTCGCTTGTGGGGCCTTCAGTCTCGCGCGCGAACGCTTAACCTACTGGACCACTGAGCCGGCATCCAATGGTGTTAATGTCTAATATCAACCAATCCACGAAATTGTGCGACTAGTTTCCATTGTACTGAGGTAGATACCTTTTTCTACCCGACACGGATTAGCTCCACTGGTCACGGCTTCTCACCAGAACTCAGACAATCTCCTCACAAAGCTAGGCACTATTGAGCATATGTTAATAATCAGTATAGGAGTTGTGGAGAATAATAAGTTTCGATTGAGATCATGAACCGATTGATGTTAGACCACTGTTGGAAACCTGGAAGAACTGGATGATCGTTTCGTCTTATTAATATTAGATCGATAGACCTCCTATCCTTATTACTAAAGACTGAAGACTATTTTGTATTGTTTCTTAATAAGCTAAATAATTTGATATTAACATAACATCTAGTAGCACAAAATAATTAAACTGTAATATTTAAACAGATGAGATTGAATGATACAGTTTGAATAACAGAAATATAACATCTAAGGTTGTTCATTTTTTTCGCGAGTTAGCTTTCTATGGGACGGGGTCGATAACCCCAAACTAAACCCTTCTCCTTTACCCGGGATTGGGACTGGCAGTAACTCTAGAAAAGTTACAGGCTTCTAGAAGCTACTAGCTTCCAGCTGAGGAGGAAATTAGGAAAAGACTATGGAAATGGATAGGATATACATTACTCAAATAATCAAACTGCATCACGAGGCAAGTCATAACTTGGAATCTTGAAGGGAAGTGGAAAAGAGGATGGCCGAAGAACACATTACGTCGGGAAATAGAAGCAGATATGGAAAGGATGAATAACGACTTGAAAGGATTGCCCAGGACAGGTTTGGATAGAGAGTGCTAGTGAGCGGCCTATGCTTCTCCACGAGGAATAACAGGCGTAAGTAAATAAGTAAGTAAACAAGGTTGTTGATATCTTTCGCTGATCAGTTCTTTGAAGTGGATTCGACTAAACGTATCCATAGTCATTAATCGTATGTCTTCCATTATTCAATAATAAGCAGGGATGCATAATGATATTCATTCATTTACTTCTTTACGAACTGCGTGACTTACTTCAATCTTTTATTGATTTCTCATTTCTTTATAGTAATAGATTACATAATTATTTACTAATGATTGTTCTTTTTTCCTTTTTAAATAATTAAGATATCGATGATTGTGTGGACAAATGTCAAAATGGAGGAACATGTCACGTAAGTAACTTATTTTACTTACCAAATAATAATAATAATGGTAATGGTAGTAATATTATTATTATCACTATTATTACCATTAATAGCAGTAGTAGTAGCGTGAGTAGTAGTAGTAGTAGCAGTAGTAGTAGTCGTAGTGGTGGTAGTGATAGTAATGTTGTTGTTAGTAGTAGTATTAGTGGTAGTACTAGTAGCATTGCTAGTAGTGTTAGTAGCAGTAGTAGTATTAGTGTGAGTAGTAGTAGTTTTTATTTTAACACACAGATATTGGTACAACGAGGCACCAATTACATATGCGTCACACAAATCTCATTCGATATGTGTGAGGGCTGTGATACTGCCTGGGTGCCTAGACCGAAGTAGGTGGTTCTCTTAGGGGACCACACTCGGAGCCTTCGACCTGAAGGTCTAACCCACAAGGCAATAGATCATTTTGAGGAGATGCGGTCCCATGGTAGCCGATGACCAACGATTGGTTCATACGCCATTTGTTCCTTCAGGATACTGGAACTCGTGTGCACCATTGGTTTGGAATCAGCGTTTTGATAGTGATGCTAGTAGTACTACTAGTAGTAGTTGTCAGTTAGTTAGTTACATATAATCAATATATTTGACAATGATGTTGCGTTGAACATTCACTTCTCTTGCTATTTCAATCATAAACTGTGACTTGATGAATATTACATAATCAATCTCAAAGAATCGGTATTTATTTAGTCATCTTTCTGTTTGTTAGTAGACGTTGCAGATTTTCTACATTTCCATATTGATTATATTTTGAACATTTTGTAATATTAGAATATTGATGTTCCATCTATTCACTTTAGTTTGAGACTCGACAGCCTGATTTCCCTAATATTTCAATATGCATTGATATTTGAATTAAGAATAGAACTTAGTTTTTACCGGTTCAAATGTTAGTTAAGCTTTCTTTCCTCCAGAGACTTGTAGGTTCAGAGTTTGATCTCTGGCGACATTGTAAATGAGCACTTCTGTAGAGTATATCCAAAGATATCCAGTGATCTCTTATTCCGAATGATATCCAAAACGAAAACAATCTTTGATGAATATTATCCAGAAATATTCAATATAGTAATTTTCTATTCATTTCCTACTCTAATATATATATTAGAGTGAAATAATTTTATTTGTTTGTTTATATTTCTTTCAGGATCTTCTAGATGATTTCTATTGTACTTGCCCAATTGGATTTGAAGGTAGACATTGTGAAATTAATCGTGAATGTTCTAGTAAACCATGTCAAAATAAAGGAATTTGTCATGAAATTCCTGGTGGTTATTTATGTGAATGTCCAAATGGATTTATAGGACAAAATTGTGAAGTGAGTAAGAAAAAAATATTCACTGATAACATGATGAATCTGTTGTAAAAATAGCCCCCAAATGCTCTGGTACAGCTGAGAGTGGGTAGAGTCAGCTCTCCCTCTCTAAACGCTCTCACATGGACACTTGTATACAACCAATCCCAAGGAAGTCCTACTCACTGTCTTCTCGCGGCATTACTGTTATTCACGAAATTCAGAGGACGAAAATCAAACGTCTGGAGCTTTAACCGGGTTCGTGAATATGAAGAGCCCTGATTCAAAACCATTGACGTACATGGGCTCCCGGATCCTAAGAAAATAAATGGCATATGAACTTATTTTTGAACGCCAGCTACCACGAGATTGTATCACCTGACGTTGCTCCACTGCCTTGTGGATCAGACCTTTAGGCTGAAGGCTCTGGGTGTGGCTCACTAATAAAACTACCCGTTTTGATTTGAGCACCTGGACAGCATCCTAGCTCTCACACAAATCGAATGATTTATGTAGCGCATATCTATTTGGCGCCTCCTTATACCAATGTTTATGTGTTTAAATAAATAATATAAATCATCAATTCATTAGAAATGACTTCAAGTTCATTATTATTACTACAGTTATGAGAATGTTGTAAGACATAATTCATTCATTGATTTTAAAGTTTTATTCACTACCACTGATGATGAAACATTGTGTGGAGTTTCTGAAAAGATTATCAAATGTTTCATTCAAGCGAAATACATTGGTGTAATTAAGTGTCGGCAGAAATTCATCAGTCATGTATGTTGAAAGTTTCCATAAGTATCGCTTAATACAATTGAAGACTTTATGTCATGTTCAGTTGGATTATTAACGGTTCATATTTACGAGTAGATCAGTAGACACCAAGACTAAAAGATGAATTATTTAGAACGACCACCTAATTTTGTATTTGTCATTTCAACTACATTCATACAGCAAGTTATATTGGTTCTCTGAGCAGCTCAGAGAACAAAACTCCATCAAAATCATCCATTTGAGATAAAAATCTTCTCCACCATCTCAATTTACATCTTCGTGCCCATGAATACCTTCCAGAGTGGTTAAGCAAAGATCTAGTGAAAAAAGTGGACAGCTCGATATCAGGCCATTTCATGCAAACTAGTCACAGTTCCAGTATACTCCAATCTTTCTCAATTATTTATCGGGTTCGAGATATTTTCTCAAGGTCTGTTAGATCCAAAGTCCTTCAAAGGGTAAAAGCTGTAACCGTTCGAACTAAAAAACTGGAGCCAAGTGTATGAAATCAATATCTTCAAACACTTATCTTACATTGGTCAACCTCACGGCCAATGAATCAATAGTAATCATAATTATAGGAAAACCTTACAACCTTTCTTAGTCAAATATAATCTTTGTTATCTTTATAAGCAAAGATGGATAGTGACTAGCAGTGGAATCCAGGACGCGCGTTTCGTCCTGTTTGGGACTCGTCAGCTGGATGTACCTGCATCTCAGAGTTGATGTTCACTCTGGGAATCGAACCCAGTACCGTCCGCTTCAAACACCATCGCGTTATCCACTTGGCTACTGAGTCCTGATAACCACTTACATGTGCAATGGGGTGAAGTTTAATTCACTTGATATTGTTTTATTTAAATCTTCTCATTGATGTTTTAGGACTGAAATTGATCAGTCTTTTATTGGCATATGTGCATACTGTGCGTATGCCTCGATATTGCTTTAATTTGGCATAAGAGACTGATCAGTTTCAGTCCTAAAACATCAATGGGAAGATTCAAGTAAAACAATACCAAGTGAATTTGTTATCTTTGTTATTCACTTACCTTTGGATTATTATTAGCAATAATGTCCCGAGTACATGACTAATCTCCTTGACACTCATACCACTTTATAAATTCCCACTGAATTCATATAACTTTAGTCTTCCACTAAACATTTGATCGAATTTATAATTGGACTATTATTTCTTTCACCTTATCTGAACCATATTTATTCTGATCATGAATCTCATAAGTTCATTTAGCATATAAGTTATTTCGACATTAACAATTTTATTTTAATAGTTGAATTCATGTGTTGACCATCACTGAAAACCAGAAAGCACCGGATGGTCGTTTCTTCCTAGTATGGGACTCCTCAACAAAGCGCATTCATGATCCTGCACCATAGGGGACTCGAGCTTAAGATCTTCGATCTCACGTGTGAATGCTTAATCTCTAGACCACTGAGTTAGCAGCCAATGGTGTTAATGTCTAACGTTAAGGAATCCCGCGAGTGGGATGGTGGATGCGTATTGCTGAGGAGGTTCATAATCTCAATCAAATCTCCAAGTTCATTATCTTATTTCTCAAAGAACAATGTAAGTAGTCTTTCAAGATAAAGTAAATTTCATCTGTTATTTTTTTTTTTTTTTTCTTTCTATTCTATGAAAGATTTCAATAAATGGATGTAATCCAAATCTTTGTCAAAATGGTGCTTATTGTTATACATTATCTAGTGGTTTCTATTGTAAATGTTCAGAAAATTTTTATGGACAATTTTGTGAATATCAAAGACCATATTGTGGACCAGATGGTTGTGATACATTAATGGATCCATGTTTAACTATGTTAATTATGCATAATAATGATACATTCCCATATCCTTCTTCTTCTTCTTCTTCTTCTTCGTTGACGTTAACATCTTCAGTATTAACTCTTCAACAATCAACAATGATTTTGAGAAATTCAACTCAATCAAATTATGATAATTTATTAATTAGTCATCATGAGATCACATATCCTTATGGTGTATGTGGTCAACATGGTACATGTGTTAGTACAGATAATGGAGATTATAAATGTATCTGTGGAACTGGTTATCAAGGAAAATATTGTCATCAATCAATTAATTATTGTGAAACTATGCCATGTATGAATGATGGTACATGTATAAGTGGTTTAGAAGGTTATGAATGTATATGTGAAGAAGGATTTAGTGGTGTGCAATGTGAACATCGTAAGTGATTTTTTTCTATTACAAATTTCTCACATTAATTATAAAATAATTATGAAATTTCAAACGTTAAGATCATGAGTCAGTTGAAGCTAGACCATTATAGAAAACCTGGAAGCACTGAACGGCCGTTTCGTCCCATTATGGGACTCCCCAGCAGTGCACATCCACGCCCCCCTGCGAGATTCGAACCCAGGACCCAGTGGTTTCGTGTGCGAGCACTTAACCTCTAGACGACTGAATCAGTCGGAATCCAACGGTGTTAATATCTAACTTCAAATAATCCACACAAAAATGAAACACATCCACCATTGTCTTCAGTGAGTTACTATCTCACAACAGACCTGGTTGGACTCCACTGGTCACTAATTCTCACTAGAACTCCAGGAAATACCTCTTGAAGCCAGTCACTATAGAGTATATGTTGATTAATATCAGATGGGTTTTGTGGATCTTAACCACTGAAATTACTATAATATCCACAAAATCCCTTCTGATGGTAATTTGGTTTGGACAGCTGGACTGTGTCGTTAGCTCCCAACAAAAAAGCAATGAATCTTCAACTTTACGTTAACGTAAAAAGTCGATTATTTCTAGATCATTCTCATAAAACACTACAATCATCCAATACAAATAATACTTCCCGCCTTCAAACTGCTGTCAATCCATGACAAATATCACTTATGAAGTAAACTAATCTATATGAAACCTCTTGAATCAAATGATCGATTGATTTCCTTACTTTTCTTTATAGCTATTGATTTATGTCAACCAAATCCATGTCAAAATGGTGGCTATTGTCAGCATACATTACATCCAGGAGATTTTCAATGTCGTTGTGCACCAGGTTGGTCTGGTCGTTGGTGTGAATTTCAAACAGATAATCCATGTAATATGGCTAAAATTTGTTTTAATAATGGTAAATGTCATCAAGATCATTTAAGTCCTGGACTATTTAAATGTGAATGTGATAATCAATGGATTGGATCTGTTTGCCAGTTACGTAAGTTTAGTTAAAAATATTTCTATGTTAATATAAAACTTAGTTGATCTATAAATGAGATCATTAACAAATTACAACCTAATAAATCTGATAAACCAATTTACTGACTCCATGTTGATCGTACGAACGACCGTTATTGAAATATACATATCGCCAATGTTATAACTTGTGGCCTGTGTGCCCTGTTAATGTATAACGTAACGATACCGCCAATTAGAGAGCAGTGAATTATCGATCAGATTAATGACGCATAAAACACGTACGAGCAGTTTAGAGTCTTTATTGATCCTTCTTCCTGCCTGGCCCAGCCAGTTAAGTTCAGAACACTAATCTCAGCCTCTGCTATATGAATCATGTATTTCAAATATACTGGGTTTATATACCAAGCAAACAGACTACATCGTACCAATAAAGTAGGAAACAACATTTGTACAAGATTTAGCCAAATATGGCTGTGAATGAGGGATGTAGTAATTGATAGACTGGGCATAATTCAAGAATGGTAAATCGTATAACAATAGTTCATAGGTCAAAATAAAACTCATAATAAGAGGGACATGAATATGAACAGTTTAGTTATTTAACAATTAGACGATAACAATATACGCATAGTATTAATCCATAAATGTATCCCAAAGGTTACCATTCATTATGCTTATCGGGGCATAACAGTCAATCCTCGTATATAATCATGACCTTAAATCGCGTTAGTGAATAACGGAATCAAATAAATCAAATATGAGAATGGATTTTAGAATACATATATTTCGTACAATTATTGATTGAGACAAACGACCGAAGAAACGAAACGAAGAGAAGAGAACGGAGGGAAATGACGCGCAGTGAAGATAGAGTGTGAGCCAACTCGTCTTAATCAAGCGGTAATCGATATTTATAGGCTGAACTAAAATAAGCTACAGAAATGTGATGAGTAAGATGAGAAATGCACACACGTTTACATAAAAACAGTCATGGTTGATAAGCGAATAATTAACAAGGTCAACATGTAGGTCAAGAAGGATGAATAAATTAGTTTGTCCGGAAGTTGGAATAATCTGTGTGGGCTTAATATGGCAACCAACACGACACCGATAACAATGTTTAGAAGAAATCGACATTGCACTGTAAAAAGTTTAAGGGAATTGAGAAATGAATTCATCTATTTGCATTGTTATATTCTGTTCAGTTTTGATTTACACCAAACTTACTATCTAAATGAAAAAACTGAAATGAAATTGAAGATTTTTTTGACAAACCGAAATTATAGTAGACAGAAATCACTAATACACATATAACGATTGTCGTTCCAACCCATGCAGAGATATATGAGCTTAAATATTTAGTGAGTCGAGTCTATCATGTTTTTAGCTTATTCGAAAGTTACTTACTTACTTTCGCCTGTTACTCCCAATGGAGGATAGGTCGCCGACCAGCATTCTTCAACCCACTCGATCTTGGATCTTCCTTTCTAATTCTATCCAACTGTTTGGCATTCTTCTCATGGTTATCTGTCTCCATTTCCCGGAGTAACGTGTCATTTGGTCTTCCTCTTCTCCTTTGGCCTTGAGGATTCCATATGAGAGCTTGTGTTGTCACGTAATTGGATGCTTTCCTCATTGTGTATTCTATCCACTTCCAGTGCTTCTTCCTGATTTCTTCCTCCACTGGAATCTGGTTTGTTCTCTCCCACAGTAGGTTGTTGATAATGGTGACTGGCCAACAGATCTTGTTAATAAACACTTGTATTATCTGGATGATGGCTGTCGTAGTTCTGCCCAATACAGTAAAACTGTCTTGACATTTGTATTGAAAATTCTTACTTTGGTGTTGATTGTCAGTTGTTTTGAGTTCTAGATTTTCTTCCATTGTAGATATACTGATCCTGCTTTGGTGATCCGCCGATCAAAAGTTGCCCTCCAAAATTATTGTATTATGATCATGGCAACTAAATCTGTTGTTTTACAATTAATGATGTGTATTAAATTATTTAAAAAAAAGAATAAGAACAAAGATTTAAGTCGAATATGAATTCATTCTAGTTTCATTAGATTCATCTGAACTTCTTACATGTTTGAAATGATCAAAAAAGGGGAATTGTAAATCATTACTGTTGGGATATTCAGAAAAATATCCCAAAAATTATTCTATTAAGTTGAATGCTATTCTTGGACTTCGAGATGGTATTGTTCTCTTATTGGTCAATATTTATTTCACATGTCGTCTTCCTACTGGTCAATATTGTACAAATGTTATTTTCTATTTTATGGTACAATGTGGTCTGCTTGATTGGTATATAAACAGAGTATGTTTGAAATATAATGATTCATATATCCGAGGCTGAGACTTGCGTTCTGGACTCAACTAGCTAAGCTAGATAGGGAAGAAGGGCCAATCAGGACTCTAGGTCGTTCTTACGTGTTTACGCGTCATTGTTTCGATCGATAATTTGCTGCTGTCTAATCTGCAGTCCACAAGACACAACAATTACCGTAATGATTCTTATCTAAGGTTGATTATGAATATTTAATAAGATAATGAATCTAGGATCATGATAACCAAGTTAAATGTTTGGATTTATTGTTGTCAATAAATAAATATGAAGTTCTGAAGAACATTCTGGAACGGTGTAGAAAATTTGTACCTTAGGTGTATGATTTTGATAGTTTTGTTTTCTGAGCTAGATGGTTCGGTCATGGAGTGATGTGTTCACTTCTATCTGGAGTTTATGCTGATGACGTCGTCCAGAAGAACAATGAAAGAACCACAATCCACACACTTCAGTGAATTTCAAAAGACTAGAATCTGTATACGAATTATTCTTTCTAAAAAAAAGATTTTCATGATCTTTACCTGATATTCTGTATCCAAGAAATGTCTAGAAATTGCATGACTTAACATCTTTATTCATTTACAACAAAGGCCTATTTTTAGAATATATTCCAAAGTAAATAAATTGAGTCTCATACTAGAACGAAACAGCCGTCCAGTGCTTCCAGGTTTTCCATGATTTCAACTATTAAATAAATTGAATTCATGTAAATCTCCTTAAATCTTCATTTATCTAACCCTATTCAAATTAAATAACTTTGAAATTATAGGCCACTGGATTACAGCTCAATCATCTACAGGTTGAATTCATTTGTGGGATAATCGGTACGAAAGGAATAGATAATAATTTGGATAACAGTTTGGATCTTCTAGCTTACTCATGATTTCAATAGTTGAGATGATGAGTCAATTGAAGTCAGATCATCATGAAAAACCTGGAAGCACTAGACGGCCGTTTCGTCCCATTGTGGGACTCCTCAACAGTGTGCAGCTACGAACCTACCTTGCGAGATTCCATCCCAGGACCTATCAGTCTCACACGCGAACGCTTAACTTCTAAACCACTGGGCCGGCCGGCATAGAACGGTGTTAATGTCTAACTTCAAATAATCTGCGAAAAAATGTTATACATCCACCACTGTCTTCAGTGAATTGCTATCTCATAACAGACCCAGTTGAACTCCAATGGTAACTGCTTCTCACTATAACTCCAGGAAATACCTCTTGAAGCCAGTCACTATAGAGCATATGTTGATTAATATCAGAAAGGGTTTTTGTCGATATTATAGTGATTTCAATAGTTGAGATCATGACTGACTAAACCTGTTATTGCAAAGAAATGGTTTGAAATAAGTCGAGACTGATTGACATAATAAAAAGTTTTATTACATAATCCAGTTTTTAAACATTCAATTCTTTTATTCATTCATTTCCAAATTTAGGTCGACCAGAAACAAGATCATGTGTACAAAAAAATCTATGCAAAAATGGTGCTACATGTGTTGATTTAGGTAACAGTTTCAATTGTATCTGTCGTCCTGGTTTCGATGGTCAATATTGTGAAAATGAAATTAATGAATGTAATTCAATGCCATGGTGGGTTCACTTAATATACGCAACTTTGTTCAATTTAGGTCGAATAAAAAATATTGTCTTACTGTACATACTTACGCCTGTTATCTCCCGTGGAGGAGCATAGGTCATCCACCAGGATTTTTCATACAACTCTGACCTGAACAATCCTTTCCAGTTGTTGAACTAGCTGAAATTTGAAACATGAACAACTTAGATTTCAACCCAATAGTATAAATGACACGCACTTATCTAGAGGTTAAAAGTTTCTAAATTTAATTCCTGACGGAGTCGTGAACAACTGAGACAAAACACTTAGCCACTATTTACTAGTCTTCAATGACTCTCTAACTGTGGACAGGTCGTGATGAAAAGTATCTTTAGAAATAATTCCGTAATTAATATCAGAAGGGGTTTTGTGGATATTATAGTAATTTAATTGTTGAGATCATGAGTCCATTGAAGCTAGACCATCATGGAAAACCTGGTAGTACTGACGAGCCTTTTGATCCTATTGTGGGACTCATCAGCAGTGCGCAACCATGATCTCGCCTCACGAGATTCGAACCAAGAACTTATCAGTCTCGCGCGCGAGCACTTAACTTGTAGAACACTGAGGCGGCATCTAACGGTCTCTTGTGAGATAGTAATTCACTAAAGACAATGGTGCACGGTGGCACAACTTCGTGAATTGGTTGAAGTAAGACACTAACACCGTCGGACGCCGGCCGGCTCAGTGGTCTAGGGGTTAGGCGTTCGCGTGTGAGACCTGTAAGTCCTCTGCTTGAATCTCGCGAGGCGGGGTCGTAGGTTCATACTGCCGAGGATTCCCATAGTAGGATGAAACGGTCAACCAGCTCTCTCAGTTTTTTTTATGGTGGCTTAGCTTTAATTGATTCATGATGTCAACTATTAAGTTTCGTAATTATTATTAATTTTCTGTCTATTTACTCATCTACTTTTATCTTTTAGTTATAATAATGGAACATGTAAAGATCTTATTAATTCTTTCGAATGTGATTGCCCTAAAGGTTTCATTGGAACAGACTGTAGAATAAGTAAGTTTGACATATTGAGGATATTAATGATTACAATATGATTTTCCATTGAAATAACTATCTCTATTCATGTGATAATCGTTTCGAATTTTTCATGCTCTTCTCTACTTATTATTCAATGAATAAGATCTATTTCTATGTTTATTGATTTTTTCCTAATCCTGAACGTTCTAGTTGGTGTCTTTTTACCAAGGTCCCTTTATTTTTTTACCTGGTAAAGTTGTCAACTACATGTCCAACACTCCTACTTTATCAGTATAGGGGCTGTGGACATTATTAAGTTTTTGATTGAGATCATAAACCGACTGATTTTAGACCACCGTTGAACACCTGGAAGCACTGGACGGTCTTCTTGTCCTCTTGTGGGATCCAGCAGTATGTATCCATGATCCCGCTCGCGGGATCCGAACACAGAACCTTTAGCCCCGCGCTCGAACGCCTAACCTCCTGGACCATTGAGCCGGCATCCAACTCCTACTTTATCCAAAATTGTAATTGGTAGTGACGTTAGAAAGGCCTAAAGTAGATACTATTAACTTTGACTGTGATATTTATTATGTTAATCCCATTTCTATATATGAATGTGGGCCGAAGTAAATGTGTACCAGGTCCCATTATAATTATAAACAACTTGGGTGAGACTATAATTTATGGACGACCTTTGAGCGACGCTTAAGTGACCTTGAGAGCGTCCACCTAACAATCAGAACCAAATAAGGGTTATAAAACAGCGTGAGGAATTACAGTGATGATTTACAGTTGAGGGTGATGGTTAGGAATTACATTTATGGTTTTTTTTTATCACGAATTGACATCAGCTATAATGCCAAACTCTATTTAGACTAATGAAAGAGTGAATTTCGCGCCAAAATCTCAGATCTTTTATCTTAAATCTGATTGGTTCGTCCATAAATTATAGTTTCGCCAACTACTTGTTGACACATTATTACAAACACTACACTTGACAAACTGATAAGATTCTCTAAACTGACTGAAGTAGTAGACAGTCAAGCGATTTTGTAGTTTTTAAGGCAATGAATTAAATATGAACTATGTTTGTCAGTCCTAACTGAGAAGTCCGTTCAATGCATCATCTTCTTCAACAAATAAGCATCAATTAAATTGATAGTCTGTCAAATGAAGTTGAGGAATTCTAATTCACAAATTCATATTTCCTTTTCAATGTTATATTTGGTTTATTGTAAATGGTCAGGTTGTAAAAAGTATCTCCTCCGTTGAACTACTAGAGCGTTTTCCTCCTTCATCGAAGTTGAACTTTTATGGTTTCAAGTCAAATCATTATTACTAACCTTTAGTGAATAGAAGTAAAGTTGGTTGAATGGAAATTTAACTTAACATTTTAAACTTATTACTTTGATCATATAACTAGAGTTTGATCAATAGTTAATGCTTTACTATTACGAATTTTATCCCCTTGTCAATTATCACGTGACAAGATCGCCAATCAGAATGCCAACGTATACGACATTGGCACTATGCCATACTAATGACATATCAACCTGAACTAGCAGCGTTGAGTCAACTCTGAATCCTTATTAGTTTTTCACGTCTAGCCTAGCCCGTTTGAATGCAGAAAACAATCTCAGCCTCCACTGTATAAATCATATATTTCAGATATACGTTGTTTATATACAAGCAAACCAGACAGCATCACATCGTAAAATAAAGAAAGTAATAATTATACAAGATCAAGCTAAAATTGGCTATGAGTACAGGAGACTGTAACTACATAGATTGGGAATAAATTAAGAATAGTAACTCGTATAACAGTAGCCAATATTGTCAAATGAAAGCTTATGATATAAGGAATGAGGATATATTTTAATGGAGTTTTGTTCTTTGAGCTGGATAGTTTGGTCGTGGAGCTTTCATCGTTTCTCTGAACGAAATCATCAGCAGCACAAACTTCAAGTGGAAGTGAAGTGAATGAGCATATATCCATAAACTAGTTACTTGATAATTATCTAATAAGAATGTATTTAATAATAGTTCATAAATAATTCCTAATAGTTACCATTGATTTATTCTTCATTCGGATATAAGATCGACAATACTTATTCATTCAATATCAGTTAATGATAGCAAAAAATGCCTCCACTAAATTAATGAATGTTGGTTGTATTTGTCATAGATTGATCACAGTTAGAGTATTATTATATATCATTAATCATTGGACATTTATTTAGTTCTAGCATGACATTCCGAGCAGTGAGCACCCATGGTACTGCGATTGCAGGGACATGTTGCTGATAAACACACAAACTAACATGTAACCTAGATTCATGTTTTCCGGCCAACTACCTACAATCTCTTAAAATCAATAAAATGGTTCCTTTTTTTCTTTTTTTCTCTTCCCAAATTTATTTCACTGGATTATACTCTTTAAACAACATCTCCAAACACTAATCTTTCCAATTACTGCTTATACTTTTACTACCTCTACCACTACGGGATTCGAGTCGAGAACTGCATATCCGTGCTAATGTGGTGTGGCAACTCAAACTGATATACGTACGTACGAAGTTCTACGTTGTTACTGACTGACTGGTTCATTTGATATCTAATCGTGGATTGGTTGATGTTAGAAACTATCACTATTGGATGCCTGCTCAGTAGTCCAGTTGGTCGAGCGTTCGCGCGCGAGACCGAAGGCCCTGGGTTCGAATCCCGCTCGCGGGATCGTGGATAAGCACTGCTAGGGAGTCCCACAGTAGGACGAAACGGCCGTCCAGTGCTTCCAGGTTTTGAATTGTGATGGTCTAACATCAATCGGTTCATGATCTCAATCAAAAACTTGATACCTAATCATTTGGACTAATTGTTACACTCTAATTTGATCTATAAAATCCTCCTATCCATTTCACAAATGTTAATATATATAATAAACCCTATAATATTGCTTGAAAGTTAGTATATGCTCGTTTATTCTTAACTCTCTTTTCCCATTTATTTATAGACGTTAATGAATGTGCTTCATATCCATGTTCATTTGGATCAACTTGTATTGATCGTGTTGGAACATATGAATGTATTTGTCCAGAACAACGATATGGTCGACATTGTGAAGAAGTGATCATTGAAACAGAACCAAAACCTCCAGCATGTAATTTTTATGGTCGAATTTATGATCATAATGACAATTGGACTTATAGTTGTCAACAATGTCATTGTAATAAAGGACAAATTATATGTACTGATGTAAGTATATACTACTAATTTTACTTTTACTTACGTCTGTTACTCCTCGTGAAAGAGCATAGGCCGCTCACCAGCATTCTCCATCCAACTCTGTCCTGGGCAATCCTTTCCAGCTCATTCCAGTTATTATTCATCCTTTTCATATCTGCTTCTATTTCTCGACGTAATGTGTTATTTGGCCTTCCTCTAGTACTACTACTAAATAATAATTTTGTATTCACAAGTTGATATTTGCTGAGTAAATTAAAGCCATATTTTATTGTGGGAATGCTATGTTTGAAGAGATTACGAGTTCACCTAGTCTGAGAACAGAAAAAAAGACTCTATGACCAAAGACCAATAAGCTAGCTATTCTGACGCGTTCCAGCCCCGCTAACTAGAGAGAGAAATCTAAGTTCGAAATGGGGAAATATATTCCACAAGCAGATAGAAGCACAAGTAATAACAACAGACACAAATCAAACGTATATACACAACATAAAATTGCCCTTGGGAACCGTTACAAAATAGCACACTAAAAGATACAATGAACCAATAGCGTTCAAGAGTCTCCCAAGTGGGAAATACAACATGAAGGTAAAAATGAGCGTTTTTGACGCGAAAACAAGAAATTTAAATTCCGAAAAAATTACAAAAATATGGTATTTACCAAGTGAGTTCTGAGGATCTGATATCCTCAACAGCAAATGAATGAAAATCTAGATGAGGATAGTGAATTTATTACAATTGAATGGAGATTTTCTTTTAAACATTCAGAAAAAAAAACAGATGAATCGATAAGAGAAATATTTTGATGGAGTTTTGTTCTCTGAGCTGGATAATTTGGTCGTGGAGATTTCATCATTATTCTGTACGACATCATCAGCACAAACTTCAGGTATACTTCTACCTACTTCTCCACGATCAAACCATCCAGCTCAGAAAACAAAACTCCATCAGAATTATACACCTGAGCTACAAACCTTCTCCACTATCTCATAACAGAAATATGTTTATTCAAATAACTTGTCATTATGACTAGAGGGAACAATTTTATGTAAGCAACATTAGATCTAATTTTCGTTCTATTTTACATTCATTCATCGGTGCGAAACAATCTTAAACATGATCGTATTCAATGATGCTATCACTGATCAATTTAAAGAGTGATTGATAATATGAAATATTTAAACTAATTAATCACTGAGTAGTAAAGAATGTGATATTCATCTACTCCATATTATTGATTGGATTCTTTCCACTAAGATAAAATCAGTCCTGTTGGGACACCTTAAGAAAGTCTTCAGCAGTTGGGAAAAGTATGAAAATAATTCATGCAACCAGTTTTTAATACGAGCTTCATAGAAAGGTCTAGAAAAACGATGGATTGTGTAATATCTTAACTGAATAACTACTGACTTTTGATACTCAATTTAGTTTGTTCCATTAAAGCCTTCAGAATATCAACAGCATTCATAAACCTACAAACTTCGTTTCTTATTGTAAAAAAAGCCATCTATAATAGTGAAATTTCTTTCTCTACCCCCCCCCAGAGTTTTTGTTCCTTTCAGATTTTGGTGGAGTTTTGTTCTCTGAGCTGGATGGTTTGGTCGTGGAGCTTTCATCGTTCTTCTGAACGACATCATCAGCACAAACTTCAGATAGAAGTGAAGTGTTTGAATTTCTCCATATGTGTCTCAAAGCTTGTTCTGTGCACCTCGACGTTGATTGGTTCTTATTGACCTTAACAAAGGAAAACAAATCAAACATCATCTACAAAATAAATTGTCCCAACTGCGAAAAACACTATATCGGACAAAGCGGACGCCCCCTTCACCTTCGCCTACATGAACACCAATTAGCAGTCAAACGGCATATCTCTTCACTTATATCAATACCGTGGACAACTGTGGACACTCATTCGCTTGGAAAAATGTGGAAATCTTATACAGAGGAAACTCCAAAAACACCAGAGAATTTTTAGAAGCCTGGCACTCAGGTCAATCAGCAATCAACAAACATATTGAAATCAATCCAATTTATCAACCAATCAGGAAAATCATGCATAAATATAGGAACAAAAATCAAACCAATGGGAGACACAACCAAAACAAAGAAGTAAACAATGATAAATTTAAGGTCAACAAGCACCAATCAACATCGAGCTGCACAGAACAAGCTGTGAAACACATATGGAGAAATTCGAACACTTCACTTCTATCTGAAGTTTGTGCTGATGATGTAGTTCAGAAGAACGATGAAAGTTCCACGACCAAACCATCCAGCTCAGAGAACAAAACTCCACCAAATTCATCCACCTGAGCTACAAATCTCCTCCACCATCTCAAGTTCCTTTCAGAGTTCAGGTATAGGAATGTTTCTTTTAAGAAGTAGAATTAAGCTAAACATTCAGTTCCATTCAATTAGGGAACTGAACTTATCAAGTTCTCTTTAGTTTGCAGATACACCATATTGATAACTCAGAAAGAGGCTTTGTGGATATTATAGTAATTTAATTGTTGAATTCATGAGTTCATTGAAGCTAGACCATCATGGAAAACCTGGAAGCACTGAACGATCGTTTCGTCCTACTGTGGAACTCCTCAGCAGTGCGCAGCCATGATCTCGCCTCACAAGATTCGAACCAAGGACATATCAGTCTCACGCGCGAACGCTTAATCTCTGGACTACTGAGTCAGTCGGCATCCAATGCTGTTAATGCCTAACTTCAACTAATCCACGAAATTAAGAGACACATCTACCATTGTTTTCAGTGAATTACTATCTCACAACTAACCCAGTTGAACTCCACTGATCACTACTTTTCACTAGAACTCCAAGAAATACCTCTTGCAAACTGTCCACTAATGAGAATATAATGATTATAATCACACAGAGTAGTTATTTATTTATTTATTTATTTGAACACATAGAATTTAGTACAAGGGGGCATCAGATACATATGCGCCACACAAATCTCATTAGATTTGTGTAAGAGCTGTGATACTGCTCGGGTGCCCAGACCGAAGCAGGTGGTTTTCTTAGGGAGCCACACCCCGAGCCTTTGACCTAAAAGTCTAACCCACAAGGCAGTGGAGTAACATAAGGAGATACATTCCCATGGTAGCCGGTGACCAACGATTGGTTCATACGCCATTTGTTCCCGCAGGATACTGGAGCCCATGTGCACTATTGGTTTGGGATCCGGTTAAAGTGCCGGACATTCGCTTTTTGTCCTCTCATTTCCGTAAACAACACCCTCTCCACGAGAAGGCAATGAGTAGGACTTCCCTGGCAGAGGTTATATACGCATGACTGTGTGAGAGTATTTCAAGAGGGAGGGCGGGCCCACCCCACTCTCGGCCATACCAGCGCATTTGAGGGCAAGATATTAATAACTTCCAACTAGTATAGAATCTAGAATTAAGTAAAACTTTATTTAGATTGTTTCATATCACTTCATTTCTACACTTTAGGATTTCTGCGGATATTGGTCATGTTTACAAATTATTGGACGAAATGATCGTTTCGCTTGTAAAAATGGTGAAATATGTCATATTATCTCATCAAATAGTTTGAATAATAATGATTGTTTTGTACCACCATGTTATTTACGTACAATTTGTTTAAATGCTAGTCAATCAATACAGGGACAATTAAAACAATTATTACCTAATTATTATTTTAAACAATCATTACCGGGTTGTCGACCAAATAGTTTTATATTAAATAATCATTGTGCTAGATTATTATTACATTTTTCTAAATTACGTATGTCATATTCAACGACTATTGATGATATATGTAATGCTGTAAAAAATTTACCATCATTAAAAAAATATCATCACTATGGTAGTAGTAGTAGTAGTGGTGGTGGTGATGATGATGATGGGGGTCGTGGGAAATTGGATATCGGTATAAGTTGTGATATAAAAGCTGGTTATTCTATAGAACAACAAAATATAATAGAAGTAAGTTTAATTTTATTGGTATTTGATGTGAAATAAGTATTATTGAAGAAGATTATTTATCTTTATAGATATGCACCACATAAGGTACTTGTTTTGTGTGTGGACTGTGATACTGCCCGGGCTCTCAAACTGAAACGGGTGATTCTCTTAGGAGGTCACACTCGGAGCCCTCGACCACAAGGCAGTGGAGCAACGTCAGGAAATACAGACCCATGGTAGTTGTTGATCAACGATTGGTTCATACGTCATTTGTTCCTTCAAGATATTGGAGTCTATATGCACCATTAGTTTGGAATCAGGATTTTTCAACACCCCCAAGGTGGACTCTCCGTATCCACCAACCCGATTAAAGCGCCGGATATTTGCTTTTCGTCCTCTTAATTTCGTAAACAACAGTAATGCCGCGAGAAGGCAGTGAGTAGGACCTTCCTAATAGTGGTTGTATGCACGTGATCATATGAAAGCTGACTCTCCTCACTCTCAACCGTACTAGGGCACTCGGGAGCATCTTTTAATCATATAACCTAAACTTGATTAATTTTATTCTTAAAAATGAAAGCATCATTAAAAAACAATGGAGGATTGAATATCTTTGGAAATCCTCGACAACACATACATACATAATGACTCTAGATGGAATTAAGCCTAGGAGTGTCGATTCTCTTAGTGTAAGCATCATATATTTAGATCATAGACTTAAATTCAATAATTGATACACAGAGTGACTATTATTCAATATTATCCACAATATCTGCCCTGATTGTTCCCACAAGTGGGGACAACAAAATGTATTTAAACACAATCTTACAGAATATATCAGTAAAATCTGAGAACCAAACAGTAAATTCTTTATTTGAAAAATGTCAATCAATCGTGTCAGACTTCATTGTTCCTTCATTTCCATACCACTCACTCTTTGTTCTCGTTCACTTCTCTTCGATCTTCTTAACTTTCTGGCATAAGGCACTTCACTTTCGATTGGTGATACATACTACTTATATCTATCGACATCAGTAGAATACATCAGACATTACATCAGTGATTTAGATAACGACAAGTTTTGGTGAAATGTTATTCACTACAAAGCCGTTATTTCACTTGGCGTTGATTGCTGACACCAACAGTATTTTGTCTGCTTGGTTTGACAGAATGATTATTATAATTTATTGAGGTTTCTCCTCCTTTAGCTTCTATCTCTGTAGTGTCATGTTTTAGATTTACCAGGTGTTCACACTTTGTAGTAATCATTTGTAATGTCATTCCATTATCTTCAAAGCAGAATAGTAATCGTGTTCACACTTCAGCATCTGTGGGTAATTGTAGTCTAGAAAACAAACGATGGACATTTAAACTGATCAGTTGATAATCCATTTAATTTAAAGCGACCAGCTTGTAGAATAATCGTGCTTGCGTATGCTAGATAATCTTCATCAAATTCGTTGGTTAACCGGAGGCATTTGTAACTCCTTTGTGTGATTTGACAGGATATCATTTTTTATATTTGTAGTATTCTTGTGGGTCAAGATTTTGTGTTGGCAGTCTTACCTTTGAACTAGGCCAGTGGATACGGACAGTAATGTAAATGAACTACACTGTCTCAAAGAAATAAATATTGCACGAACCTACTCTAGTTATTAGGTACCACAGAATTGTATTCCCTGATGCGATTGTGTTGTCTAACGGACAGAAATTTAATGTTAAAGATTCGAGAGATAGCGGTAGGAAAACTGTTAGTTTCGGTTTGGATATAGTTCAGTGAACAAAATTATCTGTCCTTGTATACACTATCAACATATTATCCAATACATTTCATGTTTATTCTTTTCCCATTACCTAAAAAAAAGGTAACACTTAGTTCATTGAATGATCAAGTTCGAATTGGTCCAGATGGTAGAGAATATTCATTTATTCATGAATTAGCTAGAAATTTATCTAAAGAAGCTTATTTAGCTGCATCAACTAATTTAAAATTACGTAAAGACAATTTGAAACTATTCAATAGTGGAAATGACATGAATTATGAGTTTGCCAATAATGACAGTAATCATGATGATGATGATGATGAAGGCATACCGTTACCACCGATGTCTATGATTTTAGGCACTGATCAATTAGATGATTATTGGCATAGAGTATTGCTTGGTATAGTCGAAATTCAAGTTGATACAATGGTTGTAAATGAAAATGATTTTGGTAAGTGTAAATATTATTAAACAGTAATTCAATTTAATAACTTTCAATCCCTTTGTTCTGCATGATTGTGATGCATATCAGTTGTCTGTTTACTTATTATTGTGATAGTTTGCTATGTACTACTTTATGACTGTGAAATATTCCCTTTAAAGGTGAAGAATACGAAGAGGTTGTAAGGTTTTTGAATATAGGTATCTTTGAATAATCACTCTCAGAATAGTGAAAACACAGGTTTGAGGTTAGGTTTATGGTACGAGGCAAATTGGATCGGAATTTACATTGGATTTGGGGCATATAGTACATAATGTAAGTTTATTGAGTTTTATAAAATAATAGGACAAAACAAAAACGGCAGCCATTCATTACATGGATTTATTCTTACATCAACACGACATATATGTTCTTAAAAGAATATGATTATCGGTACGAATCAATCGTACTTGAAGAGAAGTTTCAGTCGCGATATTTTTATATCATCAGTCAGTCAGTGATCTTGAAAGCTGTTAGAGGTAGGAGGTTAGTTATCACTTTCCGGTTGTCCATGTCGTGTAAGGGTTCTTCTAGAGATACCTGAAAAAGAAATTGGGTTAAAATTATTCTTAGTGACCTGAGAGCGTGACCGCAGTGCTCAATGGATAACTGCTTAAAGTCGTTCACACACATTCTTGTGTTAGCACCGTACTTGTTGGGACCTTACCACCGGAGACGGATATCCGTAGGATAAGGCGAGGTGTGCATTTTTAGGGTCGACCTTTTCTAACCCCACCCTTCCTTTGTGGGAAGGCAGTATCGCTATTATGCTGATTGTCTGAGGAAAATACCTCAGTGCCATCACACCTCTCTACAGTCAGCAGTACGACCTTGAGTTTGTTACTTTTAGTGTTACTGTTCTTCAACCGACCTGTCTGGCGTGGTAGAACCTTGAGAAACGATTGTTCCAGCCAGTATAGCTCGACCACCACATTAAGGTAGCAACAACGGCCGGGATTTTTATATTGTATTTCATTAATATGTTCTCAGATATAGTAGATCAATTCAGTGTTCAGCGGTAGCTTCATAACCTAATAATATTTAAGATCACAAATGATTACATATTCCTCTCTCTCTCTCGTGTTTCATTTCAGGTCCACGTTTATTAGTTCCAATAGTATGTGCTACAATCTTAATTATTGCATCAATATGTATCTTTATAATATGTTGTTATTCTCAAAGAAAACGTCGTGAACTTCTTATGAAATATACAACAACAATAGCGCCTAATAATGAACAATCATCAAATTTAATACAAGATATATCAGAAAGTAATAATACAACAAATCATCATCATTTCAAGACTATAACACATCCGATCAATATAACACCGACTAATCAAAACTATACTTCATATCATCCATCACAATTATTATGTGAATCATCATTACAAACAAGACGATTTCTATCACCAGAATTTCATGGAAGACGACTATTACTTCATAATGATAATAATAATAATAATAATAATAATAAGGTAGTAAGAAGAATATCAATAGTCATATTCCACCAGGAATTTGTACAATCAATACAAATCGTGTAAATATGAATAAATCCAGTGGAACAGTTGTGATTTAAGTGTTACGTATATATACATGAAGTTACTAAAAAGATTGAAGATGGGCTCAATGAGAGATTGAAGATTTCTTAACCGAGTTTCAAATGAAAATTACATCATACACTCTTAGTATTGATTTTTATAATGCATCATTGTACAGATTATTTTAAAGAGTGAACCATTTCTTTTTCTGGTGAATTCTCTAATAAATGCTCTTTGTAGTAAAAAAGATAATTAATCAAATATGATGTAGGATATGGCATCAATGTAACTTACTTACGTCTATTACTCCTCGTGGAGAAGCATAGGCCGCCTACCAGCACTCTTCATCTAAACCTGTCGTAGGCAATCCTTTCCAACTCCTTCCAGTTCTTATTCATCCTTTCCATATCTGCTTATATTTCTCGACGTAATGTGTTCTTTGACCTTCCACTTTTCCGCTTTCCTTAACGATTCCAAGTTAGGGATGGCCTTGTGATGCAGTTTGGTGATTTCAGTAATGTTTGTCCTATCTACTTCTAACATCTTTTCTTCATTTTCTCTTCGGTTGGAAGCTGATTTGTTCTCTCCCACAGACGGATGTTGTTGACGGTATCCGGCCAATGGATGTTGAGTATCTTGCGTAGACAACTATTCATAAATACTTGTACTGTTTTGATGATGGTTGTAGTAGTTCTCCAAGTTTCAGCTCCGAGCAGTAGAACTGCCTTGACATTCTTATTGAAGATCCTCACTTTGATATTGGTTGAAAGTTGTTTTGAGTACCATATGTCTTTCAATTGTAGGAATGCGACCCTTGCTTTGCCAATCCTCGCCTTTACGTCTGCATCTGATCCTCCTTGTTCATCGATGATGCTTCCTAGGTAAGTGGAGAATTTCACATCCTCCAGAGTTTCGCCATCAAGTATGATTGGGTTGATGTTCTCCGTGTTGTATTTGAGGACCTCGGTTTTTCCCTTGTGTATGTTGAGACCTCATAATTCAGAGGCTACTGCTACACTATTTGTCTTCATCTGCATATGATAACATCAATGTACGTTGACATAATTTGCTACAAACTACAGCGTAAAAAAGATTAAATGAATAAAATATATAAAGTAGAAGTTAAGTGGTGATCTATGATGGTAGAAAAACATAGCACAGATAATATAATTGAACTTTGAACACTTACTACCTACTTACGTCTGTTACTCCTAATGGAGCATAGTCCTCTGACCAGCAGTCTCCGACCCATTCTGTCCTGAGCCTTTCTTTCTAGTTCTATCCAATTGTTGTTTTTTCTTCTCATGTTTTTCTGTTTCCACTTCTCGGCGTAACGTGTTCTTTGACCTTGAGAAATGCAAGTGAGGTCTTGCCTAGAAGCCCATCTGGGGCTACTGCCGGTCCCATGCGCGGGTAAAGGGGGAGAGTTGGCGACCCCATCCCGTAGAAAACTAACTCGCTAAAAAGCGCTAACCAGAATTCTGGATACAAGGAATATGTAATAGTGTTGAAACTTAGTGTAAAGGAGAATGTGTGTATCCGGGTTATTGGTCGATTTTGATACAAAAGATATTCAGTCATCGTGAACTCCAACTAGGTAGTGTAAAATTACTTGAATGATCGAGATCACCAGTTAGTGATAATGTAGACTAATACCATATCTTGGTTTGGGTACCCTTTACGACTGCATCATATGGACGTAAATGAACTAAACAAATTATTTGGTACCCACTTCATTTTCAACTGTGTGTTATACGGCATGAATGTATTATCACGGATGTTTAAGTTATAACTATTGTATTACCCTCTCATCAGTTTGAGAATGACTGGTTAGACATACTTATACTGTGGTTAATTAATCGATAATATAACCCTATTTTGTCTGATAATTCAGAATTTCTATGAGCAATATAGAAGTTGACAAATCTGATATTTGAAGACAATTAATAGCGTCTAAAAAGAATAATAAAATAGATTAGGCGGATGGATCCAGTTAGTGGAACTTTTGATTTTCATGAATCTCTTATGGGATAACCGGATTGACCATTCCATATATTAAACTACCCAGCGAATACCCATCTTACAAAGCAGCCGATTGAAAGTATATGTACTTGTCGATAGTTAGAAAAACGTACGAAAACACCCATGCAATAATGATAAATTTAAGACATCGGCCAACTTGGCGAAAATAACATTAATGGAAAACTGATGTCATAAGACAGTAGACTGTGATAGACCTATGAAATAGACACTTAGCTTTGTTAAACGTTGAAAAACTAATAATATTGTGAATTCCTTTCTATTGCCGATTTCTACTCCTTGATTCATTAACTGGAGACAGTTTGTAACGTGTTATCGTAAACATATAACCTGGTTCTCTATTGTCAGTCGGATATTGTATTTATGTATATCACTCTATCCAATTTGGCGATCGTATAATCTCATGTCCAGATCGTATTCCGTTAACGTATCGCTACAAACGACAAATGACTTTCATTTCGCTATCATACTAACAGCAAATGTTCTAAACTTCTAACAAACTGGGGTAGCGTTAAAAAATCAGTCATATGATTCGGACTGCTGGTGTTTTAATGTGTAGTACATAATGAACTGAAATAAATAAATAGAAACGAATTCTTATATTCAACACAAAACACTTTATTATCATATCCATTTGGTTACTTAAAACCGACTTTAATTTACAATGTTAGGAAACGTTAGATATAATGAAACGCTAAACAACACTATATTCACAAACTAATTGTCCGCGATGGGACCCAGCATTGGAGATTGAAGCAAAAGAGAAAACTGATCCATACTCTCTGCAAGAGAGCTAGACGAAATTTTACCGAAAATGCCATGTATATCGAAATTGATAAATTGCAGCAAATCTTTATGAATAATGAATATCCATATTGGGACGTCCTCCGAAAAGCACAAGTCTCTGGAGACTCTAACGAACCGTAGAGATTCCACCCAATGAAAACCTGTTATAGCTGTCTAGAAAATCGATGTGGCATCCTACGATTAGACAATAGCATAAATTGCTTCCTTGCGGATCGACCAAATTATAATGATGTCGTAGCCAACGCTAATAACCATAAGTACCCGTTTTTCTGTACCTTTTTTATTCATACTCTATAATCACTTTCCCTGCTTCTTACATCTGATTTCGCCACTGTGGGGTTCTACACGTCCGAGTGCCGTTAATTGCATGTCGTATTCTGCCGCAATCAAGTAGAAGACATAACAATCCAGATTTATTGAGAAAAATCTGAAGCCAAAACAACAATATGAGACAGTGTCTATAGCACCAAAGAGGACTCTTGCTTTATGGAAACTCAATTTAAACGAGCTACTACAGTAGCACTGTGAAAGACTTTCGAGATCACTGAGAAAAAGTTTCTAATCGCTTAAGCTTTGTATTATCTTTACCAGTCAGTCCATGATTTGTAATTGTGTGGAGGATAATCTCCCGCTTTGGGTTTGATCAATCTGCCCTTTCGAAAAGCATCTCTGGACATTAATCTACATAGATGTCTAAAGGATTGAGAAAGTCTGTCAAAAGCTTTTATCTTGAAGCACCTATTCAATACTAGTCATTCTGCTTCACCAGAATCCCCTTTTAAAATTATGGTCAGAAGAGTAAGCTCAAAAGGACTGCAAATGAAAAAAACTTATGTACAGAAGAGACTATTACTATCCATTTGTTCAAGTTTACTCTTTGCTTACGTAGACAATATATTCAGTCCTTTATTCTTCCATAGCCGTAAACTTCCTTTCACAATCTTCCGTAATCTATGATTTATTATTTCTACTCATTTTTCAATAATATTTACAACTATCAATTGGTCATCATTAGAGCATTCAATTATTCTGTTCTTAATAGCTTTCAAGTGGACCAATTGTCTTTATCTTTGAAGTTTCTCATAAATCGATTAGTAAATAACTTCCCTTCAATATCTGATTTTCGTAAACAGTTCATGATAACATAACACTTCAAGAATGTTTAATTGTTCAACATCATTCTTTTTTTTACTATTTTAGCAAGTGATTTATTTATTTAAACACGTAAACATTGGTAGAAGGAGGCACCAAATACATATGCGCCACATAAATCATTTGATTTGTGTGACGACTGGGATACTGTCCGGGTGGCCTAAACGAAACAGGTGGTTTCCTTAGATGGCCACACCCGGAGCTTTCGACCTAAAGGTCTAATCCGCAAGTCAGTTGAACAACATAAGGAGATGCAATCCCATGGTAGTCGGTGACCAACAATTGGTTCATACACTATTTGTTCCTTCAGGGTACTGGTGTCCGTGTGCACCATTGGTTTGGATTTTCCAAGCCCCCTAGGTGGATCCTCCATATTCACCAACCCTCTTTCCGTTCTCTCAATTTCGTAAACAACACCTCGGCCTCGAGAAGGCAGTGGTTGTATATACGTGACCATGTGAGAGCATTTCGAGAGGGAGAGCTGACTCTCCCCACTCTCAGTTGTACAGGGGCATTTGGGGGCAAGTGAAATTAACGACGAATATAACTGTAAACCTTCGGTAAATTAAATCGTCAAGAAAACTCTCTACGCTGAATTATCTTCATTCTTTTTCACTGATATATTGGGTCTCATTAATTATTTCTCCATTCATTTAGTGACAGTTTTTGATATATAACAGAATGATTTTCAGTAGAGAAATTCTTTTCAAACCCTAACACTCATTATATTTGTGTTTTTATTCCGATAAATTGGCTGCGCTACACTGACATGTTCATAATAAACAGTTATGGATAACTCCAAACAGCCGAAATGAAATCATTTGATGAACAAATTACAGTCCAATATCCAGAACTGATCTAATAAGGGGGATAGAGAAGTTGAATATGTTATGTAAAACATAATTACTCGTTAAACATCAACATCGTTTTGCATAACCTTAGACAACAATTTTACTAATCATGAAAACTGATCCCTGAAAAACAATTTCATTTTAATATTTTGTAATCAACTATACACATTACATTAGGGTGATTGGTACCTGTGTGGTTTTGCCACAGGATTGAACTGTACTATTCAGATTGTAGCGTTAAAGCCTATATGATGTCTGGTTCTCCTGTGAAACGGGATTGAGCTGTACTGTTCAGGTTATAAAGTTTAAGCCTGGATCGTGTCTGGTTCTTTTGAAAAGAAATGTAAAATTAACCTGACCTACAAGGGTATATTATATGAGAAGAGAAAGGACTAAATGTCATATCAATTCATGGGATTCCACAAAAGACATTGTTATCAACTTTGAAAACGCTGTATGATACAGACAATCTTGAGGAAGCCAAACAAAAACTTACAGTAACAAATATTAAATTTTATGCAAAACTAAAAAAAAAATTGTCCATAACTAGTTTTATAACTTTAATCACCTAACAACAAAATAATCCAAACCGCCACCTTTTTAGTTGAATGGGATCCCCCCCTCCCCATCATCATCTTTTACTCCTCTTATAAATCATTGAAAATATTTTGCGATAAAACAAACACTACGAATCAAGAAAAAAATTTATACAAAGGGGCAAACAATTAGGTTATTGTTTTTCCTTCATGAATAAACAAAAAAGAAACATACAAAAAGTGTTTGTGAGTGTGTGTGTGTGTGCTAGAATGAAATTGAAAACAAATAATCTGAACCAATGAATAATTATGCATATCACCCAGCAACTATGAATAAGGATCTGACATTTTTTCTAAATATTGTACTAAAGTAGTAACACTTGGATAATATTTTTGTTCTGTTATCCAAGGTAGTTTTGTGTATAGTGTATCGCTGTATTGAACAACAAAGGAGAATAGAAGAAAAAAAAAGAATGAAGAAATTAGACATGATGATAATAATTTGTGATAGATAAATAAAAGATGATTAGTAGAGAAATATTAAACCATTTAAAACAAGTATTGTATGTTTGGTATAGAGTTGACTGAAATCTAAGAACCTACCTTTGCAATATTCGAGTAGGTTGGAAGAAAGACAGGGGCGGCTAGATCAAAACATGGCACAAATCTATGAAGTCATTGACAAGTAGACTGAGGCATGTTGGTAGGTGTAAATTACCTGGTTGGGATCCGTGAGACGATAGCGACCGATGGTTAGAGACCTTGAATGACATGGTTCAAAATCTTTTGCAATGGCGCAGGTGCATCCACTCTTTGTGTTCTCCCAAATTCTAATCTTCTGAACTCTTCATGTCCCTTTCTTTTTTCTCCTTCCAAATTTGTTTCACTGAATTATACTTCTTGAATAACATCTTCAAACCCTAATGTCTCCGATTACTGCTAATACTCTTACTATCTCTACCATTATGGGATTTGAATCGATAATTATATCTGTGTGGTAATGTGGTATGGCAACTCGAATGGATGTACGTACGTACGAAGCTCTACATTCTTACTGACTGACTGCAATATTCGAAACCCAAGACAGTGAACGAAGTCGGAAGGTAAAAGAAGCTATACTAGTAGGTTTAGTATTTTCATAGAGATCAGAAGCATCTATAAAAATGATACTAGATATTCAGTTATAGCTTGAGTATTTAGTCAGTTAATCTAGAAATAATCATAAACTGAGGAGGAGGGAGGACTTGATATTACAAAGCAAGTGATTTCCTTTGACGACACTAAGAGAGCTTTTGACAAAAACGTTCAATTGAAAAAGAAAAGCAATGAAGCAACCACAGGAGATTCAATCTTGTGGTATCGTACATTTGTTTCTTCAAAATGTCGAAACACATATGAACCATTAGTTTCAAACCAGTTTCTTACAAATCCTGCAGATAAACTCTCCGTAGTCACCAACCTAGTTCATCTTTGCAGAGTTGTAAGACTTCCATTGAGGATGCTATAAACGAGCGGCTAAATACAAACCATTTGATTTGAAGAGTGGAGACTCTTTCCACTATCAATCGAATCAGTTTTCTAGAACACAGTCTAAAAGCACATATGTAGTAAATTATTTAGGAGCTCCAATACTTCAAAACCAAGAAACCTATTTACGTTTCTTGTTTTTCTGTCACACTTCAAGTGTGAACAACAACGATAAATACCTGGCTAATCAAACATATGCGATATAATTGTCGAAAAACCACTATCGGAGCAGTACGTAAATGAAACAATTGAGATAATTAAGGCATGCAACTTTCAATCACTTGGTCGACAGTTCAAACCCATGAAAATAGAGTATTTCAAAGACCCGGACTATACAAAAAAGTACTCAAAACAGTGTACTCACGTGAATGACAAGTGTTCACTTTCTGGTAAATCGAAGGTGGATTCAGATTTCACTCGATTAAAGTAATACACCTTTCCAGTACTCCTACTAATCTCTTCAGTCCAATTATCTATAAGCATACAAAAATAAATAGAAATTTGAAGTTTCATTAATGACTGAACAACAACTAAACAAAACATGATGATACTATTTAGATCGTGTAAAAAGTCACTTCATATAAAGCATATAACGATTCCGGTTCAAAATAATGCAAAATCCTTTATAAATACTTGAGAACGAAAAGAATTTTTAGTCAGTCACAACGGTTCAAGTTGTCATACGACATTAGCGCACAAAAATGAAGTTGTCAGACAAAATTCCACAATAGTAGAGGTATTAACAGTATCATTGCTAATAGGAAAGATGATGCATCAAAGATATGACTCAAAAAGAAATAAAAACACAAAAACCGTTGTAGGTGATATCGAAGCTCAAGTTGCTTGAAAATAGACGGTAACTGGAATGTGTTCCAAAGCCAATTGAACTGTTCCATAAAGTCTGTATTATTACTACTACCAAGGTTTGGCTTAATAATTTCAAATAAATTGAGCATTGGGTAGATTGTTATAAATAAAAATAAGTAGAAAAATTAGATTTCCTGATGTTTTGTGACCCAGTGTAACCCAATAGTACGAGGGAACAAAGCATCTAATATTCTTGTTTTGTTCCTTTGTTATATTTCTGAACTTGGGTTAATTTTAATTTGGTTATTTATTCTATGAAGAATTGGCTGAAACTGAGTCACGAAATTTAATTTTTCTAGTTCATTAGGATATTACAAATACTATTTGTTCCCTGCAATGTTCTGCCGATACTTTCTGTTTCCTGAATTGAGAGTGAATAATAGTCCTGCTCAAACTAGAGAATGATCCGAGTGTAAACATGTGCTATAGGACAAGTGACAGTTTCAATCAAACGGCTTCGGTTGAGACTTTGAATTAAGATGTGATCGAGACGTTTGAACAATTTTTCTCAATCAGGGATCGCAAACAGTTTAAAATATGTAATGCCCAATGTGTGAACCAAGAATATCACGTTTGATATTCTGGTGCAGTTCGGTATCGATTCAGAAAGCTCGTTTGAATGTTAGCAACAAGGAGGAGAGTTCCTTGTGCAATATTTCGCTCTATTTTACTTTATGAGTGAAACGCGGTCTTCAAATGTAGAAAACAATGATTCGATGATAGGTGCCGTAGAAGGATTTCCCGCGCATATATTTTGAACGAACAAGTGAGCAATATTAATGTGAGACTCGAGGTGTTAGACAGATTAGTGGTAAGTCAGTTTATGAGATAACGAAAGTCGGACATGTATTACGTATTCTCCATAACAATCTATCTCGATAAGTGATGTTTGCAGGTGTAAAAGTAGACTGGTTGAAAATTGAAGGGAGGAAATGTAACCAGATAATCTAGTTGGGATTTAGACGATTATTGTGACCGATAGCAAGAGATGATGTTAGGTGAGAGCTCAGAATTAGTTGCAATGATCCAGATCTATTTACTCTTTATTTGACTTTAAATCATGATTTTCAAGATCCTTTTATTATTTTTATTTCGTGGATTCATTCGTTGTTCACAAATCATATTCTTTATCTACAGAGCTTTTTAGCTAACACAGATACTATTAAAATTACTTTGATATTCATCTCACTGCGGTGTTATACTGTGACAATTTACAGATTGATGAAGATATATACAGGGTTTTCAGTTGTATACAACACACTGACAGTATGGAATCATGAGTTGGCACTGTCAATAAGTAGTTAACCTGCACAAACTACCTATCTAGAACAATATTTTTGAGTTTTCAGCGATTTTTTCCCAGCTTAATATCAAGTTCTTGATATGAATCAGCTTTAAAACAAAAATGATAACCAAAAGCTTGGGAAGTATCTGTAATAACATGACATAGCGAAACAAAAAACAAAATTCAATAAAATAGTCGACTGAAATATAATGGAAACATGGTGAGTGAATGAGTTTGGGATAGATGAGTGCAGCAGTAATAATAATCCAAACCAATTCTTAATATCCTACTTACCTGTCATATGTTGTACTAATAACAAAGAATGTGGTTGAAATGTAAAACCATCGGGTAAACAATGCATTGGTACAAGTGTTGGTGAATCCTTACACGGTAGAAGAGGTAGTCTGTAACAAGGAATAAATAAAAAAACGATTGGAAAGAATATATATATATATATATATATAGTGCTAATAAAACATATACACATAGAAAGTGTAGCACCATAATTACCTTTTCTGCAGCAATTTGGAAGACTCTCCCGGTCTCCCACATTATACGAGTATTCCATATACCTAAATAAATGGTTGCTCTGGTTGTCGGAAGGGGCATAGGCCTCGTGACTTCCGAAGGAACTCGGCTTTCATCATGAGGCATCATAACTCTTCTAAATGAAGACCTCCTGACTCCCAGGGCAGAGTTTAGAAGGTTTGAATAACTTTTTCTGGTTAGCGTTGTTTTAGCGAGTTAGTTTTCTACGTAATCCAGTCGCTAACCCCATGCCCAACCCTCCTTTATCCGGGCTTGGGACCAGCAGTAGCCCCCGGAGGGACCCCAAGCAGAGTTATGATTATCTTAATAAGTCATAAGACTGATCAAAATGAGGGAGAGTGACCATAGAAGACAAATTTATAATCAGAATTATCAATAAGTTTTGAAATCCAGGATATTACTAGGCTGCATACTTGCCATTAAAACAGGGGCAAATTCAAGAAATGATTGATTTGTAAGAGGGTGAGGTCATTCGTTAATGGTAGAACTCAGTTAAGAAACTACTGACATAATACATTGATACCTGGGAAAACTATTGAAAAGTCTTTTTTTTCTCTATCATACCTAATCTAGTATCGGGAATTGGGTCAACCCACATCTATATCAGGCTCTATGTTGATAATATCTGTCTGTTTATTACGTATCAAAATGAATCAACTACTGTCTGGTGTTCTCATGGTTTTCAATAGTATTCTAGTTGAGTTCAATATCTGTGACGAAAATCCACACTAAACCACCCAAAAATATTTAAAACATCTTCACAAAACTTCAATATCAAAATGCATTATTTCCTGAAAATAAATTTGAAACCAACTGAAAATAGAAATATGATTTCACAAACGAAAACATTGATCATGTGTGTGCAACTAAATCTCACTACATTATGCGTACCCATATACATTTAATTGTAACTAACATTAGTAATAATGAAATCGAATAGACTCTTTAATGTTCATTCACTGTCATGAGTCAACATAATAATTGGAGAGGAGGCAATGGGAATTGAAGTTTTAAGTTACTTTTTTAGTGGGATTCAATTGTAACACCATAATGAATACTGATCTGGTAAAAATACAGTTATAATTTGTTCTGTTCATACTACATCATATTATTTGGTTAGTACATTACGAATGGAACTTTGTAGATTGTTTTGACTGTTTCATTAACATTACATCAACATCGATGATACTGTATATGTAATACGTTTTAACTGGTATTGCATGATTTCTAATTTATATGTCAAAAACGTTTTTATGCAATATATTATGAACAATCGTGACAGTTAAGTTCTTATTAGGATGTGAGATAACTACTACCGGATGATAGCTGTATCATAATATTTTGAACCGAAAGAAAGTGAGTGAGAATAGGGGACCCCGAGGTAATACCTCTCTGAAAAAGTAGGTATTTAATTTGATCCGGTATGCAAGCTCGTGAGGATACACTGCTGCTAATGAGTCGTGACCCAGGATGGTAATTTTTATTCAGAGGTGCTCCTGGATTATTAGTAGTTCCACCAACTGGTGTATTGACCCATGAACCAATTATTGGTCACCGGCTATCATGAGACTGAATCTCCTCATGTTGTTCCACTGCCTTGAGGGTCAGACCTTCAGGTCGAAGGCCGTCTAAGAGAACCACCTGCTTCGGTTTGGGCACCCGGGAAGTATCACAGCCCTCACACATATCAAATGAGATTAGTGTGGCGCATATGTATTTGGTGCCTCCTTGTACCAATATCTATGTGTAGTTAAGAATGAAATTTTTATATTTACGATTAATTGGTTTAATGTACTTAAGTCAATGTTAGTAGTATCCACTGTTTCGAATGCAATCACATTCTATATAAAACTATTTATTCCTTAAAATAACCAATGAGATGTTCAAGTGGTATGATATATCCTACTTTATTTAACTTCAATCTTTGATAAACTTAAACAAAGCAAAGACAATAAGATTTACAAAATACAATGATTTCATTCTATTTCGATGCTTCTTATCAGCATCAAAACAGACTAAAGTTACAATTACTAAGAATATAATAAACTATGAAGAAAGAAAGTTTATACTGTACAGTCACCTACTTTTTAGTTACTTTCAGTTTAATATTCATAGAGTAAAGGGAGTTTAGTAATCGGTTATGAAATCAATATACCATAGATTAGGTGCGCAAATATAATTAGTCAGTCTTAATCAACATTAAATCGGGCATAAATGTACGTTAAGATTCAGTTGTCATAAGAGTTTGATGAAGATTTACAGCTTCATTGAAAAATTTATCATTATTACAGAATACCGTATGTTTAACCTCGGTGTTGCTTACCTGGTTATCGTCCCATAATACCCTAATAATGGTTCGGAGATATCTACGACTAGAATTTTGCATCTCAACCATATTGTGTGCTTGTATAGATAAAGTTAGACATTCACAAAGTAATACAGATATAATATACAAAGGCTTTTATAAACATGTAAATGCATTTTAAAAATAAGAAGAAGAAGAAGAGGAAACGAAACGGGCAAAAATTACACAACTTACTTTTTCACATAATCAACTATTTCTGACAATTTTAGAAATGGTGGTACACGAACATTGGATGAAGTCATATCTGGAAAATTAATTACATTTGTCATTTGTTCAGCTAATTCCATTCTAACAAATAAAATGTATGTTGGAAGAGGAAGAAAGGAATCATAAACATCTATGTTGTAAACGAAGTTACCATTTAATAAGTATGTTAGTTGTACGTCAATATGTAGTAAAACCTAGTAAATGTATATGCATCGATACACGTTAACATACTATCTAAATGGGAACAGTACAGTGAAACTATCAAGACAAATGTAAGAGTAGTAGAAAGTTACACTATCAATGATATTAATAGAAAAGTCTGGGTATAGACGATATGATTCCAGAGGGATAAATTCCTGGATTGAAAAATTATAAGGCAACCATAAAACTCAGGGGTCTAAGATGAAGTAGGGATTGAATTTATCTAAATTATTGTAACGGATTCTGAGTTATATAATTATCTAACGTCTCCGACAGCTGGTTAGGATGGTTTTGTCTGGTTTTCATCTACCACCAGGGCTAACTTCAACAATCTATGGCATCATGGACTGATTAATATTAAATATGTATAGACTTGTACTGACTAAAATGAATTTGGAACTATTTGTTGTATAGAGAATATACAAGTTTGCTGATAATAAACTTTCATTTATTACGAGCATGTTAATTGTAATAAAGACTGAGTACAGAGTTTTTGTAATTTCATTCACAGAATTACCAAACAATAAGGACTCGTCAATTGAAACTTGAAAATACATTGGACAGTAAAACGTCTAGATTTCAAGACTAACTGACAATCATAAGTTGCAGAAAAATTTGATGATTAAAATCCATTAGCATACTAGTTTGTATTATTCAGTTAGTTAATCGTAAACAGTATCGAATATGACATTGTCCTCATGAGTCTGTCTCCAAAACAGTGAGAGAGACGATGTTAACAAGATAAAAATTAAAAAAGTAGATGCGTAAATAGTGAAAAATAATGGAGAATATACTCTGTAAATGATTTCGGAGAATGAAAAATAATCACAAATAACCAAATAGATGAAAGTAAACAATGAACGAATCCGCACCGCTGCAACGGAATCATTTCCAACAACGCATATTTCAATTAGCGAGGTAGACATTGACCAAAGAATATCGGAACAATCTCAACACACCTTAAACGAACTTCATCCATTGATAAAACACAACTGATTTTCAGTGGTTCTAGACTCCTAATCTACTTGTCTATATAATACAAACAACCGGATGTCTACAGTAAGTAGGTAAAAGTTGTATATCTAAAGACAATAATCTCAACAGTAATAAATATGAGTATATTCAACGATTATATCTTAAATCAATGAGTGAAATAAACATAAGAACAACATGTACTTACCTTTTCCTGTATGGTAATTTACGACAATCTCGACCGTAGATACACACAACATCATATATAAATAAACCGTGTTTTCGTAAACCATTCTATAAAGATTCAGAGAACAATACAAAAAAATTTTTTAAGATTTTTAACAAACATGTTAATCAAAGACAAGAGCACAATTAATCATTACAAGAAATAAATGACATACACACACCCTCTTGATACCAGAAGTACAGTAGTTTATCACTAACATAAATGAAAACGGATTTAATCGGTAAAAGTCAGTTTCTGATTAGATGGGACTGAAAACAAACACACACACATATATACATATCAAAATATGTAATTTGTACACTAAACAATGAAGAACTTAATAATAATTGTTATCAATGAAGGAAGTAAATCTTAGAGTACCACAGTTCCCGACAAATCATTGTTGATCAGAGGATCAGCATCGTTCTATAATATAGACGGAGAACAGGTACTGTTGATGAAAAAATGCTTTGAAAATGTTTTTTTCCTCCAAACTAATTAATTTTAATTCATTATTCAACTGCAGATTATAAATCATCGGACGTCAATCATATACGACTAGCCGACTGCTACTCAAACAAAAGGTGAGATTCTATCGATTTTCTGGGGGGTTTTAACTAGCCAGATAATCGCTGATCTATGCTTATTCAACAAAATGTATTTTAATATCAGAAGGGTTTTTGTGGATATTATAGTAATTTTAATGGTTGAGATCATGAGTCAATCGAATCTAGACAACCATGGAAAACCTGGACGGTCGTTTCAATTGGTTCATGATTTCAGTTAACGCTCGCGAAACGAGACCGATAAGTCCTGGGTTCGAATCTCGTGGATGCGCACTGCGGAGGAGTTCCAAAATAGGACGAAACAACCGTCCAGTGCTTCCACGTTTTCCATAGTGGTTTAGCTTCAATTGAACCATGATCTCAACTATTAAAATGTATTTTATTCATTCATTTAAACAAACACATTTCGCAAAGACTATAATCAACACTTATAATGTGACAATTTAGTGAAAATTTTTGACATTAAAGTATGAAATTAGTAACTACTCAATTGTTATCATTTCAGTATGTAGTGCAAAAATTAATTGTTCAATAGTCAAAATAGATAAACAGATTAGAAAAGTGAACTTTAAAACAGCAAGAGTTTAATTTAAAGCTAACGACACAACCCTTTATAATGATACTGAGTTGCATTATGTGTTAACAAGGAAATTAAAAGAACATATAGGATTATTATGAGATTTATATATCGCAATTATACTACTTAATAATGACTAATATCTATTGTTGCATAACCATTACACATATTACATTGACTGAGTGTAAGTACTTATAGTTCACATACCCAAAGTGACACTAGTCAGACAGCTATTGAGGACCAGGAAGCATTGGACAGCTGTCACATCCTGCTATGGAAATCCTTAGCAATAGGCAACAGCGATTTCGCCAAGGATCGGTCGAGCTCAGAAACCCCAGGTCTAACAGATAGCGTCCAAACCGTAAGATCATTGACGTGATATTCAATGGTGGACAGTTTTAATTCTAATTAGTTTACTATATTACGCAATCATCATCCAATACCGTTAGTGAATAACTGTCTGAATATAAACTATCTACTTTCTTATTGACCGGCTCAATGGTTCGACCAGTTTTATATTGAATTTGTTACTTTCGTCTCTGCCTGTACGAAGTGTCGATTGTTGTTATTCACTTTATCACTTTCAATGTAATTTTGTAATCGAAACCAATTTTAATTTAATCTGTGAAATTATACCATAAATATTCTGAGGTTAGACAGTTTTGCGATTTTGCCCAACTACGAGTGCATGGTTATTACTGTTAATCAATCAATAATAATTCCATTAAATAAAATTAATTTAACTCATTCACCAGGTAATTGAACATGACCTAAATGGCCTGGTACGGCCGAGAGTGGAGAGTCAGATATTCCTGTCAAAATGCTCTCAAATGGACACGCGTATACAACCAATGCCAGCGAAGTCCTACTCACTGCCTTCTCGAGGCGAGGGTGTTGTCTACGAAGTTAAGAGGACGAAAAGCGAATGTCCGGAGCTTTAACCGGGTTGGTGGATATGGAGGATCCACCTATAGGAATAGGAAAACCCTCATTCCAAACATATGGTACACATATGATCCAGGATCCTAAGGAAACAAATGGCGTATGATTTATTTATTTGTTTATTTATTTGAACACATAAATATTGGTACAAGAGAGCGCCAATATATATGCGCCACACAAAACAATGGGAATTCGAAGAGAAGTAGAAAGAAAAAAAAAAACTAAGGAACGCAAAAGAAAAAGAGAGTAATGACGAAGAGGTACAATCAGAAGAAATCTTTCAGGTAAAGGAGACACAACCACTTTTTATGAAGAAAGTAAAAGAAGGTTACAGCAGGATCGCCACTGGCTTCTATTCTGAGCCATATCTGATAACGTCTCTAGCCACTGTGTTGCAACATCTCTCGGACCCCAGCCAGGGAGTCGTGAAGGACCAACACAAGCCAGTCCTTTGCAGCTTTCTTTCATGCCACGACACCATGTCATGCACTGACCACCTCTCCGCTTCTTCCAACCAGTCCCAGAGTCGGCAAATAATGCACGACGTGGAATTCTCTGGGACGACATTCGGAGAACATGTCCAAGCCACCGAAGTCGGTGTTTCAAGATGGTGACACCAATTGAGTTATCATCTCTGTGCCCGAACACACGATGCCGAACCTCTGCATTACTGACATGGTGTTGCCACTGAATGTCAGCAATCCTTCGGAGACAGCGATGATCAAACACAGAGAGTCGTCTAACGTCCTCAACTCGGAGAGGCCAGGTTTCACAAGCATAGAGCAAAACTGCTCTCACCGACGCGTTGTAGATCCGGCCTTTTACAGCCAGACTGACATCACGAAGGCGCCAAAGGTGGCCCAGATTGGCATAAGCCGCTCTGGCTTTCACTATTCGTGCATTGATCTCATCACTCACACCCCCACCAGCACTTATGCAGCTACCCAGATACACGAACTTCTCAACTACGTCTATCTGCTCACCATCCAGGCTGAGTACAGGATTGGGATCCTGCCAGTCTTGTAGAAGTACTTTGCACTTCGAAGGTGCAAAGCACATACCATACCTACGGACATTGATTGCCAACTGATTAAGTGCGGATTGCATGCCTTGGGCATTATCGCACAGTAAGACAATATCGTCCGCATACTCAAGGTCGAGAAGTCTTTCTCCAGGCAACAGATCTACACCACCATTACTTACATTCATCAGAGCTGTTTCCAGAATGTCATCGATGGCAAAGTTGAAGAGGAATGGTGAGATTGGGCAACCCTGCCTAACCCCACTGCTCGAATGGAACAATGGAGAGAGGTGGTTGTATGCCCTCACTCTGCCTGAGGTGTTTTTATACAGGGCTTTTAGGATGTTAATAAACTTCTCAGGCACACCCTTCTTCAATAGACAATCCCAGAGAACAGTCCTATCCAACGAATCGAAGGCAGCCCTGATGTCAAGAAACACTACGATTGTTGGCCTTTGAAAAGTATGGCGGTGTTCTAACATTTGGCGGAGGGTGAAGATATGATCAATACATCCTCGACCAGAACGAAACCCAGCCTGCTCCTCGCGAGTCAATCTTTCTCGGGTTTTGAACAACCTACGAAGAATGACGGAAGCCAATAGCTTGGACGCAATTGGAAGTAAACTTATCCCCCGATAGTTGTTACAAGAACGACGTGAACCCTTTTTAAAGATAGGGACAACTATCGACTCATTCCATGACGTTGGTACACTCTCTAGATCCCAAACCTTTGTAAACAACGTCGTCAATTCCTTAGTCAAAAAGTCACCACCATCTTTAAAAAGAGCCGGAGGTAAGTCATCTGGGCCAGGTGATTTGTAACGCTTCAAGAGTTGGAGTTCCTTGTGGACTTCCTCCTCATTTGGTGGATCAGTCGTCACCGGCCATGGAGGGCAGGACAGTCTGACCGATGTTACCGGAGCAGCAGGCCAGTTGAACTGCCCTTCGAAAAATTCTGCCCATCGTCCAAGACGTCGATGGATGTTTGTGATTGGCATCCCATCATCCTCGCAGATTGTTTCACTCACACCAGACTTCTTGCTGCCAGTGGCTCGGATGAGTTGGAAGAGCTTCCGGTAGTTACCAGATGCAGCTGCTGCTTCCAGCTCATTAGCACGCATCGACCACCAGGCTTCTCGGTCCTTACGCAAGCCTTGCCCGATTTCCTTACGTAAAAACCTTCGTTTATGGTCAAACTCACGGTTACCCGGAGTAGACCGACGGGCTTCAATGAGTTGTAAGGAACCAGAAGAAACCCAGTGCTTAAAAGCGGGACGTTTCGCAAACCCACAACTGACTGTTCCCGCCATTTTCATGGCGTCATGCAATTGCAACCAATGCTCATCTATACTTTTCGGTGGAGTGGTAGCTAGCCTAGAGGCTAGCTCGGTTCGATACTTACTTGCAACAGAAGTTGCAACCAGCTTGCTAACATCAATCCGTTGATGGCGTTCACTTCGTTGTCCACTGAAAAGTAAGGCAAGATTGGCGCAGACCAAGGCATGGTCAGAGTCCAGATAGGTACTCCAAAAGGAGCGGCAGTCTTGTACACAACCACGCCAGCGGTAGCTGATCGCGATGTGATCAATCTGAGTCCAGGCTTGAGATGCAGAGGGAGGACGCCAGGTGGCACATCGGCGTATGAACCAATTGTTGGTCACCGGCTACCATCGGATTGCATCTCCTAATGCTGCATTGTGGATTAGACCTTTAGATCAAAGGCTCCGGGTGTGATCCACTAAAAAAACAACCTGCTTCGGTTTGGGCAACTGAGCAGTATCACAGCCCCCATATAAATTGAATGATTTATGTAGTGTATATCTGTTTGGTGCCTTCTCGTTCTACTGTTAATGTGTATAAATAAATGAATAATAAATACTACACGGCTGCCCAAACGGAAATAGATGGAGTGGGGTTTGAACCTAGGCTAAAAGTCGAACATCCTAACCACTAGGCAACAACTCACTCCATCCCTATTTGGGTACGAAATGTACTATGTTGATAATTTTTGTTTCAAAATGTCGTCTTCAGATATGAACTATTCTTATAATTATAAATAATGGAAATACAACTGTGAAAATAGTTTCTTGTATCTGAAGATTACAAGATGATCACAATTGTAGAGTAGGGCCCAATGAGGAGGTCCATGCATTTGATACGGCCTAAATGAACAAACGGTGACTGGGGTGAGTGTTGCTGAAGAGTTCTATATTAGGATGAAGCAACTATCCAGTCCTCATCCTAGTTTATAATGGCACTTCAGAATCAAGTTGTGTTTCCCCATCATCTATCATACTGTACGACATCAAAAACAATCATTCGAAGTATAGGAAACAAACGTGTACTTCTTTACTAAATTGTAACACGACGAGGCTGAAATTACACACAAACCAAGAATGCAATTAATCTTATATCCATAAAACATTTCACAAGATAAACATTATTAGTCTTTTTTCGAAAACTACCTTCACAGCATATTCATAAAATGGTTGGCCCCAAATTAAGGTACTAGGTGGAAGTCGTGGGTTTAGTCTAGGTATCACTTGATCTAATCTATTCCATTGATCTCCATCAACAGTGCAATAAGTATCCTAAAACAATTACAAACGGAATAAATATACACAACTAATCTCAGAATGTAAATGGTATGATAATATATTAATAGTGATATGTATATAATAAAACAATCAAAGTGTAAGGATGGGGATTTGTGGGAATTTTCCAGTTTAAGTTCGATTTTTATCATAGATATCAATTGTTGAGGTTGATAAGTCTGGTACTTAAACCCTTCACTATAAATTTTTAGCTGCTTCCTATTTTCCCAACAATACTTCTATTGTTGAAGCCCAAACGGGAGAGAGGTGAAATGTAGATGCTCTCATTCCAAGATTGAGTTATGTACAGAAAGCAAGAGTATTTACAGATTTATGGGTGTCCTTGGTATTTTGAAAGATTCTGGGAATGATGAATTTAGTAGCAAAAATGTTAGTTATCCAATGAGTGTAGCATAAAATTTATTGCCATTCTAGAAGTTCATGAAGTCTTCATATGACACAGATTGATCAAAGTACTTTTAGCTTTTCCAACAGATTATGAACCCTCTTTTGAAGAATTTTCAACGGCTAACAGAAAGATTAATAACTTAGAAGACCGAGGTAATTTACACATCATACTTTGGGACCGTATCTTTGCAGTGCACAATTCATGACCTCTCATTAGGTCGAACCCAAGAGTCTTAGATCTTCCGATGAAAACAATACTTTAAGAAAACTGAACTGGAATCTAACAGTCTAATTCAACCAATTCACGATATAATGAAATATTTAACCAAGATTACGGAATTATTTTATTACTCCCAGATGTAGTTATACAACCCTCTTCCATCACAGTTTCTTATCAGAACTTTGAAACCTAGCCAGTAGTACGTATATGTTCAATAAATAGGATCAAAAATGATGTATATGAACTTATTTTTATATCCTTTTATGAATATTTCTGAATGATCATGTATACCTATGTTTAATGTAAACTTTAAAAAATACCCGAAATACTGTGTAGTAAATAGTAGTTGAGACAGGTATACTTAATTTACCTACCGCAACTGCAGATCCATGTGAATAAATGAACATTGCTTGAGCTGGTTCAGAAGTTGATGTAATCGACGGATTACCGCATACTAAAGCAATTCGACTATGATATAAAATATCTAAATTATTTAAATTTGCATTAGTGAATGGTGTAAGACGTATATTTGTACGATATTCTGATGGTAACGTATTGAGTGATGTCAAATTTTCGCTATCCTATAAAGAAACAAGAAGTAGACGTTAATATACTAACGGATAACATATTTTGTATAGTATCGTAAAAGTAACTAGTTTAAGTCACGTTTCTACAATTCAGCGATCATATCATGTGATTGACAAATGTATAAGTAACTGATTCGAATACGGTTTCGCTTACTTCGGCTTACACACGCTGACAGTATCATTAGTTCATACGGGAGAAGCATAATCCCCATGCAAATGATACATGCATCTGTTGGCTTTTAGTGAGATGTATTATTCTATTAAATTGATATAGTTACAATCTTTCAAAAGTCTATTGTGATGATGAAATTTAACTGTTTTGAAGGTTCGACCGAGCCTACTTGACTAAAAATCTATCCACTAAGATCCTATCATGTTAAAAACATTTAAACAAATGTAGAAGAAAAAGAAACACAGAAAGTGAAGTAGTGTTGATAACTATATCACGTTGTATAGGTAGAGAAGGAATACGCACAGATAAATAATGCCTCTAGAGACCATGCCTACCCACATACAAAGGGGGAAAGTTACAAAAGATCGACTAGAATAGTAACAAAAATTGATCGTCTCACAGATTCCTGGCTGAAGCTGTCTAGAAAAATGAGGAGTGTTCACTTTCTCAATACTGACCTCTCCGAACAATTAATTGTCTATTGAACGGCATTATCGTTAATGTGCCAATTATTGATGGAGTAATTTCGATTTTGGACGTGACACTTGTTGTTTATAGTTTTATCTTTACTCAACTGACCTGACTGGATGATATCATAAGATGTCAAAGAAACAATCTTATTCTATTCATCCCGATAACTGAACATTCAGAATATTAATAAAGGACTATAATTCTTAGAAGTTAAGAATAATCTCGAGAATAGATAGAATTAAACAACTCTATCATTTAACAAAACATAAAATCATCTTGGTGAGTTATAAAGTTATATGTATTGGGATGTGATTCATCATGACACTGGTGAGTATTGTGAAAGCAAGGAACTGAAGAAAAAAGAGATCAGAACAAATATAAACTGTCCAATAATAACTTACACCTAATAAACGACGAATAATTGGTGAACGATTAGCGGATAATAAAGGCCAAGGGACAGACCGACGTTCTGTTAACGGAATCTTGAAAAACAAAAGTCAGTCGATCATAGAGAATGAGAGAATAGTTATGTAACAATAACAACAAACAGTTGATATAAATCTTAATACAGGTTACATGAACTATATCACTTTTCATCAAATAGGGACTGGTTATACTATTGAAACTACCGATATTTAAAAAAAGGTGAAATGAGCTTCTAACCCGTGTTGTGGTTTTGTTGTGAATAGATAAATAATGAAGCTCTGACAAACAACAGAAGCTATTTTTGGCAACATCACTTAATTCAAAGTTTGTAAAAATATTAACATTCAATCCTGTCACTAGGTTATTTTATAGACTATAAGCTTTAGTTTGATGCATGATTTACTACCATACTCTTTCCTATTTCAAAGCTATTATAACCTTTGGTACTCCATTTTTCCACCCTAACCCCCAATTTGGACATAATTGTATTTTCTTATTGTTTGTGCGTCGGGGTCGTGTTGGTCTACTAGTTATTTTTATGTATCTTTTTACATGAATCTCAATCAGGAATAAATCGAGAAGTGAATCAGTTGATTCGTTTTCTCTCTCGTTTTCGTCTCTCTACCTAAGGCCATTAGTCTCATTTCGGAATCACGTATTTTCAGCCTCAAGGTTGGACTAGTTAGTCTATTGTGCCAAGATCTTAATTTAGATCGAGATAATTTCTCTCCTGTATATTATTGGGTAAACATATCAAGGACGTAACAGTTCTATGATCTGATTAAAAAGAATAATTCAGTGAACGGTTTTATAGTCAAAAGGTTGAATGATGAGTGCTACAACAAAAGTACACATACAGATGTATGGACTGATTCAGACAGACATATATGCGAGGTGATCTTGATCAGAACGACCACTTACTCGTTCACGAACTTCACCAATACTTGCATCTCATCTAATGTGTAGACCTGAAACAAGATGTGGTTTATTTGGGCTTTTAAACATATAGACCAGTACTTACTTACTTACTTACGCCTGTTACTCCTCGTGAAGGAGCATAGGCCACTCACCAGCATTCTCCATCCAACCCTGTCCCAAGCAATCCTTTCTAGCTCCTTACAGTTCTTATTCATCCTTTTCATATCTGCTTCTATTATCCAACGTAATGTGTTATTTGGCCTTCCTCTTTTTCGCTTCCCTTCAGGATTCCAAGTTAGGGCTTGACTCGTGATGCAGTTTGACGATTTGCGTAATGTATGTCCTATCCATTTCCATAGTCTTTTCCTAATTTCTTCTTCAGCTGGAAGTTGGTTTGTTCTCTCCCACAGAAGGCTATTGCTGATGGTATCCGACCAATGGATGTTGAGTATCTTGCGTAGACAGCTTTTTATAAATACTTGTACTTTCTTGATTGTGGTTGTTGTAGTTCTCCGAGTTTCAGCTCCATACAGTAGAACTGCCTTGACGTTCGTATTGAAGATTCTCACTTTGATATTCGTTGAAAGTTGTTTTGAGTTCCATATGTTCTTCAATTGTAGGAATGCGACCCTTGCTTTGCTAATCCTCGCCTTTACGTCTGCATCGTATCCTCCTTGTTCATCGATGATGCTTCCCAGGTATGTGAAGGACTCTACATCTTCCAGAGTTTCGACATCAAGAGTGATTAGATTGCTGTTCTTCGTTTTGAATTTGAGGACCTTGGTTTTCTCCTTGTGTATGCTGAGGCTTACTGATGCAGAGACTGCTGCTACACTGGCTGTCTTTATCTGCATTTGTTCATGCGTATGCGATAGGAGGGCTGGATCATCTGCGAATTCCAAATCGTCTAATTGGTTCTGAGCTGTCCAATGTATGCCGTGTTTTCTCTCAGATGTCGAGGTTTTCATAATCCAGTCGACCACCAGAAGAAAGAGGAAGGGAGAGGGTAGACAGCCTTGTCTGACCCCGGTCCTTACTTGGAATGCATCTGTCAGCTGTCCTCCATGCACTACTTTGCACTGTAGTCCGTCGTATGAGTTCCGGATAATATTGACAATCTTCTCAGGAACTCCGTAGTGTCGAAGAAGTTTCCATAATGTCCTCCTATCTACACTGTCGAATGCCTTTTCATAATCAATGAAGTTGATGTATAGTGATGAGTTCCACTCAACTGATTGTTCGACGATGATCCGTAGTGTTACAATTTGGTCTGTGCACGACCGATCCTTACGGAATCCAGCTTGTTGATCTCGAAGTTGGGCGTCTACTGCATCCTTCATCCGGTTCAGCAACACCCTGTTGAAGACTTTCCCTGGTATTGACAGTAGTGTAGTTTTCACATTTGCTCAGATCTCCTTTCTTTGGAATCTTGATGAGGTGTCCTTCTTTCCAGTTCATCGGCACTTGTTCCTCCTCCCAAATCTCTTTGAATAGAAGGTAAAGCATGCTTGTGGTTGTTTCGATGTCTGATTTCAGTGCTTCAGCTGGTATGTCGTCGGGTCCTGCTGCTTTCCCGTTCTTGATTTGTCTGACGGCCATTCTAATTTCTTCCGTCGTTGGTGGGTTGATATCTATAGGAAGATCTATGTGTGCTGCTTCGATGTCCGGTGGATTCATTGGAGCCGACCTATTCAGGAGTTCCTCGAAGTATTCCACCCATCTGTTACTCTGTTTTTGAATTTCGGTGATTGGCTTGCCTGCCTTCTTTGTCTTTGACCGGCCTCTCTGTTTTACTGTATTTCCCTGCTAGTTTCTTCGTTGTATCGTGAAGCTGTTTCATATTTCCTTCTCTAGCAGCTTTTTCTGCCGTCGTTGCTAGTTCTTCCACGTATTTCTTCTTGTCGGCTCTAATGCTCCTCTTCACTTGTTTGTTTGCTTCTATGTATTCAGCTTGTGCTTGGACTTTCTCTGCTCGTGTTCGGCTGTTGTTTATTGCTGCCTTCTTGTTCTTCCTTTCTTTGATCTTGTCCAGTGTTTCTGTAGAGATCCATTCCTTATGGTGGTATTTCTTTAGACCGGGAACCTCTTGACACGTTGAAGTTAATGCTTCCTTGATGCCTTTCCAGTTGTACTCCATAGTAGTTTCTTCTTCCTTCAGTAGATCTTGTAAGGCTTGGAACCTGTTGTTGAGAGCTATCTTGAATTCATTGAGTTTGACAGTATCTCGAAGGAAGGCTGTATTGAACCTTTGTAGTGCTGTTTGTCCACTTGTCCAGTTCTTTTTTAGCTTCAGTTTTAAATTGGCTACAACTAGGTGGTGATCTGAAGCTACGTCAGCACCTCTCCTGGTTCTCACATCTTCCATTGTCCTTCGGAATTTTTTGTTGATGCAAATATGATCTATCTGGTTCTCTGTAGTGTGGTCCGGTGAGATCCATGTAGCCTTGTGTATACGCTTGTGTGGAAATATTGTGCCTCCTATGACCAATTTGTTGAATTCACATAGATTTGCAAATCTTTCCCCATTTTCGTTTCTTTCTCCCAGTCCATGTCGTCCCATAATATCTTCATATCCAGTGTTGTCTATTCCGACTTTGGCATTTAGATCTCCCATCAGAATAGCTAGGTCCTTTCTTGGGCATTTCTCAATGATTGACTGCAGCCGCTCGTAGAATTGATCTTTAATTTCGTCGTTGCTATCATTGGTGAGTGCATAACATTGGATAATATTCATTAAGACCCCCTCCTTCTTTGTTTTGAATGATGCTTTGATGATTCTGGATCCGTGAGATTCCCATCCTACAAGTGCATTTCGCGCTACTTTGGACAGCATAAGAGCGACTCCCTGAGTGTGTGGAGCATTGTCCTCTTCGTGACCGGAGTATAGCAGCATCTCTCCTGTAGCTAGCCTTTTCTGTCCAGCTTGGGTCCAGTGGGTTTCGCTGATTCCCAGTACTGCTAAATTGTATCTCCTCATTTCCATTGATATTTGACTGGTCTTCCCGGTTTCCCACATTGTTCGAACGTTCCATGTACCTATAAAAATTTTTGCTCTGGTTGTTAGAAGGGGCATCGGCCTCGTGGCTTCCGAAGGAACTCGGCTTTCACCATGAAGCGTCATAATTCTTCTAAATGAAGACCTTCTAACTCTCAGGGCAGAGTTAAAATGGTTTGAATTATTTTTTCTGGCAAGCGTTTTTTTAGCGAGTTAGTTTTCTACGGGATGGGGACGCTAACCACAAGCCCAACCCTCCTCCTTTACGCGGGCTTGGGACCGGCAGTAACCCTATAAGAGCTACAGGCGGAGTTATATCGACCAGTAACCAACCCAATAACTGAAGGATGGAATAAATAGTGTTCGCAATTGAAGCTCAATGATTAACACTGATTTATTGCTTAAACAAAAAAAAGTGATTACTCACATTGATATACGACGAAGGGCATCTGACAATACATGTCCAAACATTCAGAGAGATATCAATTTTTCCATAATTTTAAATATGCTTGCCCGACCAAAGGTAGAAACCACGAAGCATATCTGAGATAGATAACTTGAAAGATCATTTGGTAAACACCAATTGAAGACCCACTAAAAGTTATGGGGACAATGGAAAATTATTTCAATCCTTCAATGAGAACTTGGTTTTCATATTGATGATTTCGTCTTTCCACAGTAATGTGTCGTGACAAATTGAACCGATGCGTATGTGTTCCAGGTCCTATGTTGTCAATGTCTGAATCACTAAGATAGAGATGTGATTAAGTTGCTTTATATCAATGAAGCGTCTAATATAAATCTCCCTAAAATGTCCAACAATTTGGCGTACTTAGTTCCCATCAAGCTCAAATTAACTAACAGTTCTTAAAGTATCAATAAAAACTATATGATGAAATCCATGAAGATTGTGAAACACGAACAAGGAACACAACAACAACAACAACAAACAAGCAAACAAAAAGATTAAACACATGAACGAACACAATTACCTTCCATTTTTCTAAACATGTTCTATACAATTCATCTTGTCTTTTTTCAACAAGACTGTGATCTTGAGAGAATGCTAACAGTTTTGACAAAGCGATACATTGATGTTTAGCAAAACTAAAGGGAAGACAAAAAGAAAACAAGAGACATTCAGTCGAACATTTGACTTAAAATACACTAAAGCAATTAAGTTTACTAGGAAATTAGTTTTTCATAATCAATCTCGTTAGCAACATAGAACCTGATATACATGTGCACTAAATTAAGTTGCCAAATCATATTAGTGGCAGACTTTAAGGAATAAACAGTACAAAAAAATCAAGAAATTAAAACCTCAGAGAAGATAAACAATGAATGTATCTACATTATTACGACCGGTTCTAGGTCATATTATTCAGTAAAACCATATCATCGACTACAGAGCCCTTAATATGATTAATATATCTAGCCATTACCGAGAGGAGAGATGATGGTATTACAACGGGTTATGACACATCAATTCAATAATATCTATTTGCATAATCTTGAAACCATTCTACAGTTGCATTAAGCTTAACATGAAGCAAACTAAATGGAGTTTCTTGAAGTATTCATGCAGAAACTACCAGTTCAGTCTATCTCAGCTTCTCAAGAGAGTTCTGATATAATAACAAGGCAGCTGAAGCAATTAACTTCTGATAACTTCTCCGGATTTTTCGATTAATGGAAACAAAAATAGAACGTGTGCATTATCAGAAATAAACCATTTTTTCAAAGTGTTTATTTCTTAAACACAAATATTGGTACAAAGAGGCACCAAATAAATATGCGACACACTTCGTCATTTGATTTGTGTGAGGGCCAGGATATTGCACGGGTCCCCAGACAGAAGCAGGTGGTTTTCTTAAAAGACCACTCCCCGAGCTTTTGATCTAGAGGTCTAATCCACAAGGCAGTGAAGCAACGTTAGGAGATGCAATCTCATGTTAGTAGGTGAACATCATTGGGTTCATACGCCATTTGTTTCCTTAAGATCCTGGAGTCCATGTGCACGACTGGTTTGAATTCAGGGTTTTCAAACTCCTCTAAGTGTATCCTCCGTATTCACGAACACCAACGTGGTTAAAGCACCGGATATTCGTTTATCGTCCTCTCGAATTCGTAAACAACACCCTCGCCTCGAGAAGGCAGTGAGTAGGAAATCATTGTCAGTTGCTGTATACGCATGTCCATGTGAGAGCATTTTGAGAGGAATATCTAACTCTCCCTACCATCGGCCTTACTAGAGCATAAGATTGATCAAGCATAAATTTTGCAAAACTACATTTTCGCTACTTAAATTTATTATTAAACATATAACGGACAACAGTGAACGGTATCGTAAATAGACTTATTAAATAGACAAATAAGAACAAACTTGTATGTAGTTTCCGGTAAGGAAAGCATGCAAAAAAAATCACAACTTACTCTTCATTCATCCCCTGAATAAATTGCATAAATTTTTCATCTTGTTCAATTATTTCAGTGTGACATATTTTTAATAAATCCAATTTTGGATTGATTGATGATGATGGTGACGACACTGATTGGTTTGTTTTAATTTGATTTAACTTTTCATTAACTTGTAAAAAATGATTGATCACTAGACCAAGTGAACCAGATTGTTTCATATCGGTTAGAATGCCAAACTTTTTACTGGCTTCCACATCATCAACAACAATACCATTTGTGGTGGTTGTTTGTTGTTGTTGACCTGGAAATTTACGTGTCTTCTGTCGGAAACTTGACTTTTGATCAGTGGAATCCGAATGACTTGTCATGGATGATGATGATTTGGGAGCAGGTACACAACCAGCCATTGTGTTTAAAGATGATCGTAAATTTTTGCATACTAAATAACTTGATGGTTAGAAGAGAAAGCAACAACAATCACCGATAGAATGAACAGTTCGATAAATAATATATCAAATTACATAATAATAACCATCTACCACATCTAACAAGAAAGGGGAAATTAGGAAGTCATACAATGTCAACATTATTGTAACTTAGTAGTTTTTATCAAATAACTATTACAAATTATAGTGATCAAATTATGATGTGACATTAGTTCATAAAGTTAATCACCGTTGGGTTGAGAGTTCTGCTGAATGATGTAAGCCTTATAATTAGAGTGATCTTATAGTTGGATGCGTCTAGCAACAAAAATCGATTTCAGTTACCAAGATCCATCCATTCTTTGTACTTTGAATAAACTATGAATTTGATTATTATCTCATACTTTCCACCGTCCAATTTTATGCTATTCCTTTATTATCTATGTAACAAACGTTGACCCTAATGATGCTGACTCAATCAAGCTACATTGACTGAAACACATGTTCCTTTAGTTCCTACCACACAATGAAGGTTGATTGGAGAGTGGTATGACTAGGGCAACAAACTCATGATCTGAGCAGTAAGTCGTGCTGCGGAACATACACAGATTTGACTGCAGGAAGGTGGTTTTCTCAGACAATCAACAACTACAGCCATATTACCCTAGCATAACAGAAGGAGAGAGTTTAAAAAGGTAGACCCTAGAAATACCAGACATCACCTTGTCTCACAGATAAGGACCTTAATGATAAGGCCTTAGAAGTACGGAGCTAACACAACTAAAACTATTCACATAAAATTTGTCTGTAAATAGCCTTAAGCAGTCATCCGTTTGATTCTACGAGTCACACTCTCAAGTCGTCAAGACCATCCTCTAACTCAGAATCGCTTACAAGAACCACAAGAAGTATTGTTTTCTAAACACATTTTAGGAATTTCACCCAAAAATACTCATTGATTAAAAGTAATTTTCAGTATTGTTTTTGGTTTTCTGAAGAATTACCCCAAAAATTAAACATGAATACTAACAGTTTATATTCATTTGTAAAGGCGTTTATTTTCTAATTGTCAGTAATGACAACTGCAACTGGTCACTTTCTATTGATATACATGTCTTGAGCGGATCGCTAATAGAGAAACTCATCAATCACAGTCTATAATATCAACAATTGTAAAATACAAGCCCTTACGAACTAAACCTGTACCCGTCGCAAAAGCGAATGACTGCTATCTGAACTCAGTAGCTCAACCGATTGTGTGTTGACATTTGAAGTGAACGGTAATGGGTTCAAGTGTAAATATAATCACCATCAATACTGGAATAGAAGTATATTCAATTGATGAATCCTGGAAATGAGACGAAACTCGTATTCTGGATTCTACTGTTAGATATAACTTAAATTAAATAAGAAAAATTTATACTTAGCAAACAGGAATAAGCAAAACCCAATGGAATGAAACCAAAAATAAACTAACCGTTCTGAATTAGCTGGTCGACTAGTTACAGGTTTTACAATGAAAATCTCTTCAAATAAATAACCCATCAAATAAATTATGCCAATTGTGAATTCAGTAAATGTATCAAATAATTTTGTTAAAAAATGTCCACCTAAATTTTTCAGTGATTTTAAAAAGAAGAAATACAAATATACAATTCATATCAGAGGGGTTTTTGTGGATATTATAGTAATATCAATAGTTAAGATCATGAGTCAATGGGAGCTAGACCACCATGGAAAATCTAGAAGCACTGAACGGCCATTTCGTCCTATTTTGGGACTCCTCAGCGTGAATTGGTTAGTTAGACATTAACACTGTTGGATGCCGACTCAATGATCTAGTGGTTAAGCGCTCGCGCGCGAGACTGATAGGTCCTGGGTTTCAATTTCGCGAGGCAGGAACATGGATGAGCACTGCAGAGGATTCCCACAATAGGACGAAACGGCCGTCCAGTGCTTCCAAGTTTTCCATGGTGGTCTAGGTTCAATTGACTCATGATCTCAACTATTGAAAATATATAATTATTTAATATTACAATCAATTGTTAATAAATTTGGAAATGAAAAAAAAAGATTTGTAACTGTGATGGATGCATCCACTGGCGACCTGTATGAATATCTGAGCTACCAGTTCCTCCCTACTATCTTGATATCTCAACAAATTATCTGTTTTCTTGTTTGTTTTAAAAAATCATTATGCCTATTAGTATCATAACCTATTCAGGTGTGTTTGTGAAGTGTTTACAACCTTTCACTGTACAAGTTACAAAAATGTACAATCGAAGATATCGTAATTACTGGCAATATTGACAGAAAAAGAATGAACATTATTCAGATACCCATTTCTGAAATTCTAACATCTAACTGTCGATCACTTAATACTTATCGTCAGGATGAATCAAGAAATAAGAAAAGGAAACTCGCTGAAATACTGTGATGAGAATTCTATATTGTACCGAAAATACGTACTGAATAAAGCAAATTTAATAATAATAATAATATCACAGATTGAAATCATGAGTCAATTGAGGGTTGAGAGCTCACTGAAGACAATGGTATACGGTGGCGCAGCTTCGTGGATTGGTTGGAGTTAGACATCAACACCACTGGATGCCGGCTCAGTGGTCTAGTTGGTTAAGCGCTTGGCGCGAGACTGATAGGTCCTGGATTCGAATCTCGCGGGGTGCGGAATCGTGGATGCGCACTGCTGAGAAGTCACATACTAGGACGAAACGGCCGTCCAGTGCTTTCAGGTTTTCCATAGTGGCCTAGCTTCCATTGACTCATGATTTCAATCTGTGAAATTTCTAAAATCTCCACAAACCCCTTCTGATAATAATAATAATAATGCTTTTGATTGTGTTATATACTCTAAGTTCAAATTAATTTAATCATGAGGCTTTCATCATCGATACAGACCTATCTGTTCATCAACGTATACGGAAAAGTGTCAATCAATCACGTAACTAAAGACCAATGAAACAAAAAAAAGTGCTGAATGGGAGTATAGTGACAAAAACTCCCAAAACAACCATTCACAGATAAACTCATCAGAATAGGCTGAATAAGAGCTTGTTGGTTAATTAAAACAACTAGATTGTACCTGAAGTAAGCTCCGATAATGTTGTCTAGAAAGATAATGAAAAATTCACAATTATACTACTACCTAGCTCAGAGCAAGGAACCTCATGAAAATTTAAAAGGTAGACTCAATATTCAAGAATCCCATCACACTAAGCAATTCAAACATTTATTACGTACGACTACTCATCCCATCCAACTGTTCGGCATAAAAACCAGTTGAGAAGAAATACATAGGATGATTATATCAAGACATAATGATAGGTTGTGAAGTAATTGATTATTTCAATAGCTGAGATCATGAGTCAATTGAAACTAGATCATCATGGAAAACCTAGAAGCACTGGACGACTGTTTCGTCATATTGTAAGACTCCTCAGCAGTGTGCACCCACGACCCCGCATCGCGAGATTCGAACCCAGGATCTATCAGTCTCGCGCCAGACGCTTAGCCAACTAGACCACTGAGCCGGTCGGTATCCAACGTGTTAATTTCTAACTTCAACTAGTCCACAAAATTGAGAGAGACACCCATGGTTGAGCGCTCGTGCGCAAGACTGATAGGTCCTAGATTCGAATCTCGCGAGGCGGGATCGTGGGTCCACACTGCTGAAGAGTCCCACGGTAGGATGAGACGGCGGTCCAATGCTTCCAGGTTTTCCATAGTGGTCTAGCTTCCATTGACTCATGATCTCAACAATTAAAATTACTATAATATCCACAAAACCCCTCCCTCTATTAATTGATTATTCTTAAACGATTTCTCCTCATCTCTTTTACATATGGAAACTAATCCACTACTATTATAAACCTTTTTTTAAGTTATTTTCTGTTCACATACGTTTGATTTCAATTTTGTTGTACTAAACCAACATACGCATTTATTACAGGTTTTAGCTTGTTTAAGTCAGTCCGTCAGTAAGTCAGCACTCACATAATCAAAATAACTGTAAAAATAAAACAATTTCTAAGGCGTTTGAAATATCGATGACATAGATTGGCAAAAATTTAGTAATATATCAATGCATAGATGTTAGATGATTGAAGATAATCAGGGAGAGACTATGAGGTTAGATTTCATGCTAATTGGCACTTAGTGCCAAAGCGTACCTGCGGTGTTGTACATATATAAACGAAGTTATGAAACAGACGAATTACAAGCAAAAAGAGATTTCACAATATACACCTACCTACCTGGTCTAAGGTTGATTAATGCACATAAACACTGACATAAGTACAATTGTTTAGACATAACCTCTTGAAGATTATACTGACTAGATACATCGAAACCCTGAAGCAAAAAAGAAGAAACAATTATCTTGCAGGTTATTTCAGACTAGACGAGTAATATAAGCAATGCTTATTCATTTTGTATTTTCTTGAGCCACAAAAAGTTTACTTGCAAAGTCTATTTTAACCTCTTGTATGTCGTTGTTATAGTTGGAGTTTCATCGAGCAATAATTGTACATTCTAACTAGTTACGTTAGGTCCACTTTGTAAAAGTAGAATACAATCGGTATTCTTATCAGCTGACAATTCACAACATTTGTTGATGTGAAAATTTTTATTTTATATGAACTATAGAAAGCAAATATTGAGATTACATGGGACGAATATCTGCAATTCCAATGTGACAATAACTGTATTCACACTAAAGCAGGCAATACAGCATCTTCGTATCTTCAATGCGTAATCTTTCCTATTAACACTGATACCTGCTACTACCTCTACTATTGTGGGATTTTGTCTGACAACTTCATTTCTCTGTGCTAATGGAGTATGATAACTTGAACCGATATACATATGTATAGGTTCTCTCTTGTGACTGATTGATCACTTGAAATATGAAATGAAGTCACACAGAGTAAATTACATAGTGATTACAAGAACTAACTCATTTGCCAAGTATAATTTCATGAACTCAGCCTTAAATTATCCATCCCTGTTTGAAGGCTATTGTTATTACATTCCTAACTACATCAAAATGGGGCTCAAACCTAAGATCTACGACTACTGATTGGAAGCCTTCACCAAAAAAGTAACTCCACATGTAATAATAAACTGGAATGTTGACTAATGGTTTCGTGAGTAAGACTATAATCTTAGATTCTGTTAATTACTGGGAGATATAAATCATACAAACTTCCTAAAATGTAGTAAATCCCATGCACCAAGTTTAAAACTTTCTCTTTTGAGAAAATTCCAATGTCAAACTAAAAAGTTAGGTAGTAAACAGATAAACATATAAGAAAACTTTTTGAACAAGATTTGAAATACACTATCGTCATCACAAAGAAATTTATCACTGAACTAACTCCATCTGCCATTAGAATATGCACACCAGCATTATTTGTACTACGACCAATAAATGATGCGAATGAAGCTAAATTCGACCATTTTGTAACATCCCCATCACGTCCTGGTCCATAATGTGCCATAAAAGCTTCTTTTGGACCAGCCAAGAAATCATTTTCACGAAAATCACAATGACCGGTTAATGTTAAACCAAATCCTTTAGCAGACAGTAATGGTTGTTGCTTCTCTGAAGCAGTACTAGTATTATTAGTAGAACTGTTATGATCGACAGATTCAGTAGTATCATCTAGTAGTTTATCATTCATATTGGAATGATGATTAGGACTGAGTGTATTGTTAAGCCGTTTCGATTCATTTGATGAGTGAATATGATATGGAGCATTACATCGTCGCCATAAAGTATATTCTGAGAAACCTCCAGGACCAGCACATATATCAGCAAAATATAATACATCCTGTGTAAAATGGAAAGTATGACGATAAGAGAAAATTTATAATTTACAGTAAATATTTGTCGTGTTCAATGTGTAATTTAAAGATAATTAAAGGGGAGAAGTGCAATACTAACAAAATTATAGTTTGTTTTATGGAACTTACTGAATTCTAATTGCCCCCAAATGCCCTGGTACGGCCGAGATGCTCTCACATGACCACGCCCATACAGCCTCTGCTAGGGAAGTCCTACTCATTGCCTTCTCACACCACGGGTGTTGTTTACGAAATTGAGAGGACGAAAAGCGAAGGTCCGGCACTTTAACCGGGTTCGTGGACACGGAGAGTCCACCTAGGGGAGTTGGAAAACCCTCATTCCACACCAATGGCGCACATGGGCTCCAGCATCCTGAAGGAAGAAATGGCGTATGAACCAATCGTTAGTCACCGGCTACCATGGGACTGCATCTCCTTACGATGCTCCACTGCCTTGTGGATCAGACCTTCAGGTCGAAGGCTCGGGGTGCGGCCCCCTAAGAAAACCACCTGCTTCGGCCTGGGCACCCGGGCAGTAACAGCCCACACACAAATAAAATGAAAATGACGATATTTACTGAAAATTCTATTTACGCTTCGACATTCATACTTTTTTAATATAACATATTCACTGTTATATCCTAGTTACTAGTAATTTAATCTTCACTGGGATATAACATTCACCAAAGTTGTACTTATGATATAAAACTAGAACACATTCGTTTATTATTTGAAAGCTACCTAAATAAGTAATTAATTTGAAATAGGGAGACACTTTAATTGTATGTACTAGGTCGAACCACATTTGTTGAGAAAAAACATTACGTCTCAGTGTTTCACATTTCTCAAAGGCAATCAGTTGACAAAAGACACTGTCAGGTAGTATCATCTGCTGAGGTCTGATCTTTATCTAATCGAATTTAGGTGGAATTTTGTTCTCTGAGCTGAAGTTTGTGCTGATGATGTCGTTCAGAAGAAAGCTCCACGACCAAACCATCCAGCTCAGAGAAAAAAATAAACCTAAATCACCCACCTAAGCTACAATTCTTCGCCATCTCAAAAAAGGTCGAATTCTATACTACTACACTGGTTGCACATGGTAGTTAGCGAACAGAGCGTGCCAGTTTCTACATTGATTCAACGAGTTTTTTTTGTTGTTGAAAATATGGTTTATGATAAGTGTTGTTGCAAAAAGATTACACGCATTACATTAGAATAAATGTACTTCCTTGTATTCAGTGAATAACAATTAAAAAAAGGTATAGGATGGAGAAAAGGTTTTTATAAAACTACTTTACTGATTTTAACTAGAGCAATGTTCTTTCAGAACAGCTGAAAGACTATCTTCAACATGTATGATAAAAATGTTTAAAGGGCAAAAATAAGTAATAGGATTGGATTCCAAATACAAACTCGTACTTTCCAGTGCTTTTCAACACGTTCTGTGGTATTTGCAAATGGGTGAGCACTCAAATTAGGAAGAACAAAGTGGACACACTTGTAAGTATATTATATTTTTAACTAAAATTTGGGGCGTGTTAGTGAATAATGAAATCCCAAGGGAAATTTGAATATGGCATTTCCAGATAAGCCATTATGGAACTCTCAAAGTACTATAAAATCATATGAAAAGTTTGTTCGACAGTTCGTCTCATAATTCTATTGTTAACATTGAGCACCAGACCTATCATTTTAGTTGACAAGTTGACATTATTAGATTGCAATGCTACAATCAAGCTTGAAAAATTTTTTTATTTCGAATGTGACTGGTCATAAACTCCCTATTCTCGAATGTTGTAACTTGCTGATCAGAGATGATAACTGTTAAATTATAACCTGTGAATTTTTGGTTACTGATTGCGGACCATTTATCCTGGGGCTATAGAGTTTAAGAATGCCTCAAGTATAACTCTTCCTACTGATCAATGTAAATATTTCTGATAAAGTGTTTGATAACGTGTTGACTACAAAAGTCAAGTGCAAAGATTTGAGATAATTGAAGTGAGTATTCCTTATACATTTCTTGTTTTAATATAATGGGAATTTTTCAGTGGTTACATAAAGCCCGACATTTGCATAAGCTGTGTGCTAGCTAATAATCTCTTTGTTTATTGATACGCCCCAAATCCAAGTTAAAAACATAATATACTTACAAGTGTGTCCACTGTGTTATTCCTAATTTCAGCGCTGGTCTATTTGAGACTACCAGAGTATTTGTTGGACAGTACTGGAAATTACGAGTTAATATGCTAAATATTGATGATCTGCAATTTTACCCTCATCTGATTTTCAGCTAGCCGACAAATAACTTTACACATTCATTGTATTTCATATGTACATAGTAGATTTAATTTCGTGATTTATATATCCACAGTGTTTAGCTATTCTTTTGTCCCGAAACATTTCTATTACGCCAGATATTAGGGATCCGTCTGGTGGAAAAAAGTAACCACTTCAATTATTTTAATGACGAATTTCTTTGATCGTTTCATTATAAAAGGGACGAAATGAAACATTAAACGATTTTGATAGTTCCATCAAGTATATACGGTGATACAGGATATAGATAAGCCCAAAACACATTACAATAATAGTTCGTTTAAATCAAACAATTCAGTTGAAGTTGAAGAAAGTCATAATTACCGTTACAACAATATACTTATCAGATAACCAGTTAAATAACTTTGTACTCTTCTAACTTTAAAGAACATGTGATTATATAATACATGAAAATACAAGGTAAACCCACAAATACTAAATCTTACCATATACAAAACTAAGACATTTATCATACAAGATTGAGTAGTAGGAGGTTTATGTTTAATTTAATTCACAAATGAAAAATGATATGATAAACAAGTTAATGAAAATATCAGATGGGTTTTTGTGGAGATTGTAGTAATTTCAATGGTTAAGATCATGAGTCAGTTGAAGCTAGATCACCATGGAAAACCTGGAAGCACTGGCCGTCCAATGCTTCCAAGTTAATGAAAGTCAAACAGAAGCTTATATATGAGTTGACGATAAAAATAAATCCACATATACATAAACTGAAGCTACAGAAAACAACCTCCAAATAATCACATTGTCATTTATTCTTTCCACCTAACCATTCCCAATGTGAGAAGAATTATTTGAAGAAATGTAACAGTGAAATAAACATGACCGCTTCTCTTTCATTTAACTTTTAAAAAAACGCACTTACATCTTTTGGAGCAGCAGTTGTGAACATTCCATTAAAGATTGAATCAATGTTGGCCATTTTCATTGCAGCTCTAAATGATTAATAATAGTGGTAGGAATAATAATAATAATAATAATAATAATAATAGTGTATATAATGTCTAAATCTTAAGTACAGGAGAGAATACCTGTTCCATGATAACCGAATAGTTGAAATGATTCATTTTTTACTTCAACTTTTAAATGGTCAAATTCCATAATATTTCAACAATTCTCATTATTGCAAATGATTACAATGAAAACTGTCTAAGCTTAATCAATCAAATACCACTACAGAATACATGAAATGTGGCTAGGATTAGAAACTAAGAAACCATTACAAACTGAATTAGATATCATTACTGTTAGAATGGATATCATTATTTATGAGAGGTAGATCAATATGTTGAAATGATTGAGGTGATTAGCTAGTCATAATCAATACGTAAAACTTGGCATAAATATGGGTTAGTCTAAGTTGCCACACTATATCACCATGATGAAATAAAATTAACACAAGTTTAAAATGGTATAATTTGCAGCATCAATGTTGTAAAGAAATATTGATGAAGTCAACAATTGTCATTTCATATTTGACAGTTAATTATCATTATCATTATGTTGTTCAACTTGGACTATTTCGATGGAAAGGCGTAGAACTAATGAAGTATGTACATAAATGACTAGTCATTCTTACGCCCCCAAACGCCCTGGTACGGTTTAAGGGTGGGGAAGGTCAAATGTTCTCACATGGACACGCCTTGACAGCAACTGACAACGACGTCCTACTCACTGCCTTCTCGAAGCAAGGGTATTGTTTACGAAATTGAAAGGACGAAAAGCGAATGTCCGGTGCTTTAACCACGTTGGTATAGATGGATACGGAGGATACACTTAGAGGAGTTTGAAAACCCTAAATTCAAACCAATCGCGCACATGGACTCCAGGATCTTAAGGAAACAAATGGCGTATGAACCCAATGATGTTCACCTACTAACATGAGATTGCATCTCCTAACGTTGCTTCACTGCCTTGTGGATTAGACCTCTAGATCAAAAGCTCGGGGAGTGGTCTTTTAAGAAAACCACCTGCTTCTGTCTGGGGACCCGTGCAATATCCTGGCCCTCACACAAATCAAATGACGAAGTGTTTCGCATATGTATTTGGTGCCTTTTTGTACCAAAACTTATGTGTTTAAGTAAATAAATAAATAATCATTCTAATATCTATGTTATTCCACCTATAACTGTGTCACTATTTATACGATGTGTACTCGATTGATTATATAATTACTATGGATCTTTGCACTGGAATTTTTGGCAACTAACTGTCAACTAACAGATCATAATAATATTGATTATAAAATAACAAATAACAAAACTAATACATCATCATATTTACCTGTTCATAAAAATCCCCTTCTTTATCAATTCATATGGATTACAACGTTCATGACTTTTAGTGACATTCAATTTTGATAAATAATCCAACTGATTCTATACATAAGTAAGAAGACGAATGAGAAAGATGATTAGATTATCATCCCAAATGTAATACAAAGACAAAAGAGGAAAAAAATGTGCAGCCAAATTAAACGCAGTCTATGTAATCAAATGTCAATTGCTGGATGTTGAATACGATTTTAACAACATTCTATAATAACTAACATGTGCTTACCAATGACTAACTTTGAAATGTGATTCGCGAAGTTATAGTGAGAAGTTGTGACTAGTAGAGTTCGACTATGTCGGGGGTGAGAGAAGTATCATCACTGACAATGGATGACTTGCGAAATATTACGAGTTATTTTGGAATTAGACATGTTGGCCACTGGATATCAACTCAATAATCTAAAGGTTAAATGCTCATAGTTAAACCTGAAGGTTCTGAGTTCTATCCTCAATGGTGGACCCATAAATACTCACTACTAAGTGATCCCACAGTGGGATTAGACAGTTGTCCAGAGCTTCCTTATTTCCAATGAATGCTTAACCGAAATCAGTTCGTGATGTTAAACTCCAAATACAAACTAACCAACTCAAATCCGTAGAAAAGAACAAGATAATTCACTCAATTCTGAAATATCACCAGTAACCTAACCAGGGGTTCGGTTACCGATATCCATTCAAGAGACTGAGAGTCGCAACGCAATCACTCAGAAGAAATCAACTCAGATAATAAAATTTGTTATTATTGAAACTCGAAATTCAGAAGTGAACAGAGAATAAATACACTCGAACCCCCTGAAATCAATTTTAAACAACATTACCATTGATTACGATTGAGATGACGCCAACCAGAAGGTCTATACATCAACGCGGGGATTACTGAGACAAAATATTCTTGAACTTATCCCACTTCCCCATTTGAATGTCCCCAATTTTCTCAAAACCTAGTTTTATACTAGTACTGGACATACAGTAAACTAAATGGACGATTAAAAATGTGTGTAAATGTCTCGAAAATAAACTAACAATCAAATATTCTACTACTTTTTTACAAAACATATATAACTATGTAAACTAGTTGAGAAACGTCAGCGAACCTTATAATTTAGAACTTCTTGAACAAGATGGATCGAGCAGAATTTATCTTCATTATCTAACTCTTCAATAGGCGGACCTAAAGCCTCCGGTTCATCGGGACTGATAATTAGAGAATTCAATTCCAATAAGGAATTAATAGAAGGTCCGCCTTCCATTGACCATGACCACGTACGATCTCCATCAGCTGTAGTATAATCATCATCACAACCTTCATGCCAGACTAAATTTGGATTGGAAGATTGATAGAGTTCGCCTGAGAATGATTCAATCTTTTTATCAGATGACGATGTTGTTCTTACTGAACCGAGACCACTTCTGCCTTTTTGTTTACTCAATGCAACCGGTTCAACTACACCGTGAGCATTAACACCCAATCCTTGACCATGTTCATAACCCATCTTTCGCTATTGACCCAAAAAAAATTTTAAACAAGAGAAATTGTAATAGGAAAGTTAAGCATTTATTTCTGTAATTTAAGTGAGTATATAAGCAGATTTTTCAATTAATTTACGACAAACGACAGTATCACTATAAGCATACATTTCATTTATTTTCAAACTTAACCCTTCTAAATATATAAATATCATTTTCTATTTATTAAGCTTGTCGTTTACCGTAATGTTGCAAGAGCGTAATACCGGCTAGTTAATTGTATGCTCTCTTGTATTTAGATTATCATATTTGAATAAGTGGTAATCAGTCATCTATCTTTATTTCATTTGTATACACATATCTAATGCTTCAAATCTTTTATTTCACGCATATAATTTAACTTAAATTAATTTGAGAAGTCTTGTCAAAGCGTCAGTGCTGCTTAATCTCACATGGGACACGCACTCAATAACCAGACAGTCTGATCAACTAGATTTGAGCCGAAATAAGTTATTTTTGGGGTAATATAATAAGTAGAGGCATATATTACAATAGAGATATGCGATGTACTAGATATTTCTTTATTCGCTGACCAATCAGGTCACTTCGGATTGACATATCAACTACATAAATAACACTATGTTAAAGCTCACGACGTTACTCGACCGATTCGAAGCTATTCTTCGAACACTAAACTCCTTCACTAGATAACCTATAGTATTCTAATAATACTGTAACTCTAAAAAAAGCATTACGTTGCCCACAGGGCACTTCGATATTCAAGACTGATGACAAAAACGTCCCGAATAAGTACGTCTTCAGCTAGAACTTACCATAATTTTCCAAGCTACATCGTCAAGTGGATCAGATAGCTGTAAAAAAATAGACAAGATAAAACCTATTGAATGGCATGCTTTCCATTTAAATCTTTTTGTGCAATGAATATAATTTTATTTAGAATGTATTTTGCCTAACGATTGTCCGTCAGTCAGTTATAAGAGACAAAAGAATATGCATCAAGTAGACATCGACCCACGGTGATACTCACATCAGTACAGCGAAATGAACTTATTATTATTATTATTATTATTATTATTATTAGTAGTAGTAGTAGTAGTAGTATCAGAGGCAGTAAAAGACTAGATATAGAATGTAATTCGTGAATAAATTCGCGGAATGAAAAGTATAATATTGGGAAACTCAGGATTAAGAAGGTAAACAAATTAAATGGATCTGTGCCGCTGTAACAGACTTCTAACTGTTGCCAAAAGTCTCCAACTATTGGTCACCATAATCTTCCCCCAAACAATTGGTCTCAGCTATCAACATAAGGCCAACAATTAACTTTATCAACTGACTCCCTTTCTCAGTTTAGTTTTTAGTAGTTTTTTAATAACTTATAATATCAACAAAATATATATCCTACTTAACTTCATACATCTTCGGTCGACTAAACATGTTAATGAGAAAGAAGGCATAAAAATTTGGATAACGATTAAATTTAGAAAATATATACTTCGTGCAAGTAAATGATTATTATTTTTTTTATTTGAACACATGAATATTGGTACAAGAGAGCACCAATATATATGCGCCACACAAAAACAATGAGAATTCGAAGAGAAATAGAAAAAAAACAAGGAGCGCAAAAGAAAAAGAGAACAATAACGAAGAGATTGGAGTAAGGTAGTGTGGTATTAACGAGAGAACGGAAAGGTACAATCAGAAGGAATCTTTCAGGTAAGGAAGACACAACCACTTTTTATGAAGAAAGTAAAAGAAGGTTACAGCAGGATCGCCACTGGCTTCTATTCTGAGCCATATCTGATAACGTCTCTAGCCACTGTGTAGCACCATCTCTCAGACCCCAACCAGGGAGTCGTGAAGGACCAACATAAGCCAGTCCTTTGCAGCTTTCTTTCATACCACGAAGTAAATGATAGACGGTAGACAAACAATAAGTAATGCAGCCGACGTCTAACTCAACGTAGTTCGGTACGATAGACTTAGATAATATTAGGGTGACTCAGTTGTTTCAAGTATTTGAAGATAAACACACGTACGTATCATAGTTTAGTCACCAGAAGATGGAGAGTAGAATATGAACCTACGATTGGAACCAGATATTATTTGCTTAAAGATAGGTATGGATGTTCCACAACCATATAATGAATACATAGCTTAATGTAAAAAAAAATAACTAAGCACTACATATTAAGACTATTTACCTTGTGTTTTTCAGCTTTTTTCATTGAACGTTCGTCAGACATCTATAATGCGAATAAGCATCTTAAGTTAATATACATTGTCAAGAAGAAAAGAACAAGTCTCTTGTTTTGTATTTATTCACATGTTTTGTACAGCTGGTAACAAAAAAGGAGTATTACAAGTAGGGCATATCGGATTAAACTCACAAAATACAGACAAACATATCGAACAAACATAACCAATATCAATCAATCGTTTATGACAAAAGCATGCAGCTCGAAAGTCAACACCACTGGATCGACTATCTGGAAGTAAAAGAGATGTTCTCATTTTAGATGATGGCAAAAATACTGACAACAAATACTGTAGTAATCCAGAAACTCTTGGTACTTGCAAGTAAATTCCACCAGTTAGATCTGCAGCCTGCTGAAGAAGACTTGAGTGTCCAAGAGAACTTAGCCCACATCTGCTATTTAAATTATCTGACTGTTGTGGTAACGATAACACACATGTGTCTATTGGAACATGAAGCTTTTGAGCTGTGAACACAGAATTCATCAACGCTAAGTATTGAGAAGAATTGTCATCAGACGCCTTAATAATCAGTATCCGAGAAGAAATCTTTTCACTCCCTTCGCTAAACTCCATAGTCATCTCTAAAGAGTCATTTAAATGCCTTGTAGATGGCTGCAATTCACGACACCGCCGAAGGTAATAACACAATGCTTTTATTATCGCACCAGCCAAAACAATTTGTGTGCTTGTAGAAGAACAGGAGGTCACAAGGTTTAATGCTAGTTGCCTGACAGTGTTATTCATACAGCTAAGTGCGTCATTCTGGCCATCATTTGAAGCACTAGTTGGAGGTTCCGATTCGTTTGGATAAATAAACTTTATTTCAGAAGGTGTAACTCCTATTACTGCTAACTCGTTATGTGGAGACAACATTAAATGACTATTTGCGAAACCAAGAGCTGCCTCAATGCAATTTGGCAAACTAAATTCACTTGTACAAGAACCCCATGAGGCGGGGGTCATATCTAGTACCAACAATAATAGATTTCTTAATTCTGTTGACGACATTGTAGAGATCAAGCAGAAAAATCTAGGAAAATTTGGACAATGATATTCTCGAAATCTTCTGGGGAAACTGATGTTCTTTTGTTTTGCTTGGCAATAGCGATAGATCGAGTAAGGGTCTCTAAGAAATATGCAATTAATCCAGAAAGAACCTAACCTGATAAATAAAGTTCTACTAAGTGATCACAAAGGGAAGCTGCTTCGCTATTAACTAGAAGTAGGAATAAGCTCAAAAATGACATACTTTTCGTTTTCGAATCCACAAAAAATGATTTTATAATTGACGTGGTAATTTGTTCCTAGTGGGTAAACACCGAGAAGCCTAAACATACCATGAATTGTCCTATCAGCTGCTACAGCACCATTGGATGACCGATCTCAGTTGAAATCTACAGGCTACTGAAACCTTGAATTTGATGTTAGAAAACAAACCACTATCCGTACCTTACATCTAGATGTAACGTCTTTGGGAAGAGCTAGTCAGTGAGTCCACCTTCGATTGCCAACTGGAATCCACATGCATCCAGATAGGCCACATGGCGCCAGAATCAAGCACAAAAGCAATCTGTAGCTGACCATACGGTTTCAAATTGAAAGCATAAACTGCTTATACATGAGCGCCGCGAGTTTACCAAATAAAATGAATGAGCTACGTGAACTTGACAATGCTACTAATGCTCATCTGATTGGAATATCTAAAACTTGGATATCTTTTTAGGAGCTGGCAATATCTGGGATATCTTTGTTTCGCAACGACAGAAAAACAGGAATTGGGGGTGGAGTAGCCTTATACGCAAGATCATGCCTGGAGGCACATCAAGTTCACAACCAAGAGTTTATCAGTCTTGATGAATCTGTATGGTGCTCAGTAAGATTGTCTACCACCTCTATGTGTTTCGTTGGAGTCATCTAAAGGAGGTGAAAACTCAACTGAAGCTCGGTTCTTCAACTTCATTGAGGATCTGGGATTATTCGAGAATGTGGAGTCGGCAACTCGTTGGAGAAACAGTCAGATACTGTCGCGCTTCGAGTGGGTATTTACAAACGAAGAATTCCTAGTTGACAACCTCTCAATCTTGGCTCCCCTGGGGAAAAGCGATCACGCTGTTATAGCTTTCAGTTTTGTCAGCAAAACTGAGCTAAGATATACCACCAACAACAGGCGCTGGAATTTCAAACGGTTGAATATGTCAGCTTTATAGGACTATCTGCAACAGGTGGATTGGGATGTTCACCCTCAACTTGATGTGGATGTTCATTGGGACTTCTTACTGCACACGTTCTTATGTGCTACAAAGCATTCAGTTCCTCAAACGGTCCCTAAAAGCTACAAGCAACCTACAATCATCAAGAACCGCACTCTTTGCTTGCTAAGCCGCAAAAAGTACTGTTGGGCAGAATACAAACAAACTGACAACGGCGCGTACAGGCAATACAAACATATAACGAACATATGCACCAAATCAATAAGAGAAGACAGGCTTCATTACCAGATAAAGCTGATGGATAAATTTGTCTCCAATCCGAAAAGCTTATTGCGCTATGTAGCCTCTCTTCAACAAGCCAAAACTGTAGTTTCCCAACCGCTAGGTCCTATTGGCCCGACCAATAACGACGGTGACACCGCTAAGCTTTTGGCTGAACAATACTTTCGGACATTTCAACCGACCCATATCAACTATACTGATGACAGCTTCATTTGCAACTTCACAGGACTTTCCAAAGTGAATCTGAGCGCTGACTTGGTGCTCTGGAAACTGCAACACCTAAGAATTGACACTTCTCCTGGCCCAGATATGGTTCATTCTGCTATATGAGGGAGGCAGCTTCAATCCTGGCAACACCAATCAGCGCGATGTTCTCACGCTCGCTAAGCCGAGGCAAACTTCCGGAAACTTGGAAGTTGGCTCACATCACACCAATTTTCAAAGGAGCTCGACGCAACGGACCTTCAAGTTACGACCGGTGGCTCTTCTCTCTATACCTTCAAAAATCATGGAATCCCCGATATGCGATGTAAGATATGACTATTTGATGTCCTTAAGTTTCTTCTTACCCCAACAGCATGATTTCAGGAAGGATTAATATTGTATGGCCAACCTGTTGACCGCGGTGGACATATGGACAAGCATCCTTGATAGTAAGGGGAAGGTTGATATCATTTACCTTGATTTCTCAAAAGCTTTTGATAAGGTTAACAGTATGTGTCTTATCAATAAGCTCAAAAGATTGGGTATCAGACCACCTCTATTTGACTGGCTCATTTCATATCTGAAAAATCGACATTTTAAGGTCAGGGTTAACTTCAATTTATCTCAGGCTATGGAATGTCCTAGTTGTTTCCCCAGGGCTCAGTACCAAGACCTCTTCTCTTCCTGATTTATATGAATGATCTCCCACAACAGGTGTCGTTAGACTTATTGCTTTTCGCTGATGACGTGAAACTTTGGAGAGAGATACGCAACCATGACGATATACAGGCACTTCAGGAGAATCTGACGCGACTTCAAAGTTGGACAGGCGCTAACAGACCTTCCTTTAACACTTCAAAGTGTAAAGTAGTTCATTTGAAACATGTTACAGACTAGAGTCACAACTTAAGAGACTCCTCTCTAGTCCTGAAGCCCTATGATTCGAAGTCGCACGCTAACTGTGACAGAAATGCCTTTCGAGCAAACCTTGCACTGATAACATCGAAGCGCATTCTTGGACAGTTTGACGATAGAACTTTCCACATAATTTTCAACAGTTTTATTCGTCTCCATTTAGAGTACGGAAACATAGTATTTCCTCCCTCATTTCAAAAGGATAAGGACACTCTGGAGCGTATCCAACGACGAGCCACCAAATCAGTTCAGGACTCAAATTTAAACATTATAAAGAGCGCCTCCTATCACTCAACCTTTACCCATAAGAGTATAGGCGTCGTAGATGTGACCTTCTGATGGCTTACAGTATCCCTAACACTTCTGGACATCCCCTTAAACACCTACATAAGTTTAGCTCCGACACAAACCTAAGGGGTAACACCCAGAAACTGTAGACACAATACAGCAGAACGGACTGTAGACCCAACCTCTACTCCTTAAGAGTTGTCAAATGCTGGAATTCACTGCTGACTAAACTAGTCCAAGCGACTTCCCAGGAGTCCACTAAGAGGAAACTTGACCTATTCTTAAGGAGTAAGGATAACATCTCACTATGATTTACCAATTTTTTCCCTCTATTATCGTTAATATACCTAGATTCCCTCCTGGAGGTATTGGTGGCCCACCGCTACTAGACACAGAAGCCTGTTAAGCGAAAGTTTCTTCCATTCCGTCCACAACCATTGGAACCATTTGATCCGTCATTTTCTGACAAAAAAATTCTACGGATTTTATTTCAAGACGGTATCTCGTAGAAGCTGCATCAAGTTCAGTTACTTTTAAGCAGTTGTGGGGTATATGGAATAAACTTTGCCGTATTGATCTTTCATGTCCATACTTGGGTTTTCTCTCTCCACCACATAAAACTGTGAAATGACGATTAGTTCTGACATGCAAAGAAAGGATGAGGAGATTACTTATGAATTCTGATGCTGGATTTCTCAAAGCTAAATTTTGATAGACTGAAGTCGTATCAAACTAACTGGAACACTAGTTGGAATTCATCTCCACGATAATACTTTTGTTCCTTCAGTTAGCCTACTAATGCTAATGAAATTGAAAATCAACTCATGGACAACTTACTAGCATGAACGTTATTTGATTTCGTAATTTAAACCAAAACTAATACCAATAATAACATGTCTACAATATTCATTACTTTAATATTTCTAAACACAAATTACTTTTCACTTATACGTTAAGTTATTAACCAACGGCTATAAACACGCATCGTTTTTTATTATTATTTTATTATTATTATTGTAATCCCATTTTCTATAGCTCAAATAATCCTCCCCCAAATTTTCATTCTAAGCATGTTAAGCATGAAGGCAGGTATTTTAAAATTATTACATGTATTTCCCGACCAGGTACTGCCGCCTTCTTTTTGATTTATCTTTCAGCTTATCATTACCTGGAGGATTCTTACTAGTCTTGGTAACCTTCGGCGCACGACAATCCCGTCCAATTCGGTATCGAACCAACATCACGTTGATTCTGGTGGGAGAGTAGTGTAGTGGCATTGGACAATAACCACACAACCCACAAAGCTAAACACGAGACTACTCGGAAAATAGATATTCAATATTTAACGCGGGGAAATACCTAACGATAAAAAAGGCAGGAACAAGGAATTGAATGAATTGGAGTTGATCGAATGGCATGGCTCGGCCATGCAGGCGTGGTCCATCTGAATGTTACCTTATATCTTCTATTCATATTAAATATATTGTTCCTTCTCTAGCCTAACCTTGTTCTACATCATGTATTGGTAATTGATACGATACAGTGAGTTGGTGTAGTCGATGGTGTGACTTCCACTTAAGATCTTATAGGTTAGGCAGTTATATCATGACAAATCTACAGATTTAGGATTAGGTCTATTATAAGAGCAGTACTAATATCATAGTAGACCAAGGTTCTACAGAGCTACAGGTGGAGTGACATTGTAGAGAGGAGAACGTTATGAAAACTTCTTCGACACTACCGAGTTCCTGAAAAGATTGTCAATATTATCCGGAACTCATACGACGGACTACAGTGCAAAGTAGTGCATGGAGGACAGCTGACAGATACATTCCAAGTAAGGACCGGAGTCAGACAAGGCTGTTTACTCTCCCTCTTCCTCTTTCTTCTGGTGGTCGACTGGATTATGAAGACCTCGACATCTGAGGGAAAACACGAAATACAATGGACAGCCCAGAACCAGTTTGCCGATTTGGACTTTGCAGATGACCTAGCCCTCCTATCGCATGCAAATGAACAAATGCAGATGAAGACAGCCAGTGTAGCAACAGTCTCTGCATCAGTAGGCCTCAGCATACACAAGGGGAAAACCAACGTCCTCAAATAAAACACGGAAAACAGCAATCCAATCACACTTGATGGCGAAACTCTGGAAGATGTGGAATCCTTCACGTATCTGGGAAGTATCATCGATGAACAAGAAGAATCTGATGCAGACGTAAAGACGAGGATTGACAAAGCAAGGGTCGGATTATTATTATTATTATTCACAAACATCATATGGGTACATAAGTGTTGTGAAGAAACCATTTCGGGTTTCTTCAAAAAATGCAATAATACACAATTTTCAATAATGTTAGCATTATACTTGCCATATTAAAAAAAGAGTAATAATAGTAGAATATTAATAACAATAAATGGGGCCTGTGTAATTGAGAAGAATATTGAATTGAGTTTAAAGAAGGAAATGGAGAAAATAAGGGAATAGAAATAAAGGAGACGTGAAATACGCAAACAGTTTTAATTGGTGTGTTTATGAACACAAAACAAGAACATACGATTATGTATATATCGTCAAATTAGTGACAAAAATAATTAAGAAAAAATAACTTATTATCACAGTAGGTTATGACGCTAGAATAAATGTTTGTGCAGTTATAGTTTGGAGTGATGCTATGAACGTCTCAATTAAGTGAAAAGGATATATTTCATATATTAAGATAAAGAGAAATAAAACAAGATAGACGTGAAAAGATTTAAAGGTTTTATTTTGCTTTTCAGGCAATTAAATGGATGACGGACCTTGTTTGTATAAACCATTATTGAATACATTGATATTCAATAGGTGACATAATCCACTTTCGGAAAGAAAAATCGTAGTTTCACTGCAACGGAGGTTCACTGGCAATCTGTTCCACATGGTTGAGTAGCGAATAAGGAAAAAATTCTGACGTAAGTTTGTGTGAGTTCTTGGAATTGCTAGAATATTCTCTTTATTGCGTAGATTGTGGGATGATATCATAAGGTATGAAGTGGTGGATACCGAAGAGTAAGAAATACCGTTAATAAGCCGGTAGATAAAGATAAGATTTAATTTGATACGTCTGATCCAAAGAGGTTCTAAGTTGAGTTGTTGACATCTTTGGTGATAGTCTTTGTTATCAGAATACCCCAGAACAGCTTTGGTGAACTTTCTTTGAACTCCATCATTTTGAATCAGGTCATTATGCCTGCAATTGCTGTAAACTAAAATACTATATTCAAGAATGGGTAAACTCCACCTGTAGCTCTTATAGGGTTACTGCCGGTCCCAAGCCCGGGTAAAGGAGGAGGGTCGGGCTTGTGGTTAGCGTCCCCATCCCGTAGAAAACTAACTCGCTAAAAAAACGCTTACCAGAAAAAATAATCCAAACCATTTTAACTCTGCCCTGGGAGTTAGAAGGTCTTCATTTAGAAGAATTATGACGCTTCATGGTGAAAGCCGAGTTCCTTCGGAAGCCACGAGGCCGATGCCCCTTCTAACAACCAGAGCAAAAATTTTTATAGGTACATGGAACGTCCGGACAATGTGGGAAACCGGGAAGACCAGTCAAATATCAATGGAAATGAGGAGATACAACTTAGCAGTACTGGGAATCAGTGAAACCCACTGGACCCAAGCTGGACAGAAAAGGCTAGCTACAGGAGAGATGCTACTATACTCTGGTCACGAAGAGGACAATGCTCCACACACTCAGGGAGTCGCTCTTTTGCTGTCCAAAGTAGCACGAAATGCACTTGTAGGATGGGAATCTCACGGATCCAGAATCATCAAAGCATCATTCAAAACAAAGAAGGAGGGGGTCTTAATGAATATTATCCAATGTTATGCACCCACCAATGATAGCAACGACGAAATTAAAGATCAGTTCTACGAGCGGCTGCAGTCAATCATTGAGAAATGCCCAAGAAAGGACCTCACCATTCTGATGGGAGATCTAAATGCCAAAGTCGGAATAGACAACACTGGATATGAAGATATTATGGGATGACATGGACTGGGAGAAAGAAACGAAAATGGAGAAAGATTTGCAAATCTATGTGAATTCAACAAATTGGTCATAGGAGGCACAATATTTCCACACAAGCGTACATACAAGGCTACATGGATCTCACCGGACCACACTACAGAGAACCAGATAGATCATATTTGCATCAACAAAAAATTCCGAAGGACAATGGAAGATGTGAGAACCAGGAGAGATGCTGACGTAGCTTCAGATCACCACCTAGTTGTAGACAATTTAAAACTGAAGCTAAAAAAGAACTGGACAAGTGGACAAACAGCAATACAAAGGTTCAATACAGCCTTCCTTCGAGATACTGTCAAACTCAATGAATTCAAGATAGCTCTCAACAACAGGTTCCAAGCCTTACAAGATCTACTGAAGGAAGAAGAAACTACTATGGAGGACAACTGGAAAGGCATCAAGGAAGCATTAACTTCAACGTGTCAAGAGGTTCCCGGTCTAAAGAAATACCACCATAAGGAATGGATCTCTACAGAAACACTGGACAAGATCAAAGAAAGGAAGAACAAGAAGGCAGCAATAAACAACAGCCGAACACGAGCAGAGAAAGTCCAAGCACAAGCTGAATACATAGAAGCAAACAAACAAGTGAAGAGGAGCATTAGAGCCGACAAGAAGAAATACGTGGAAGAACTAGCAACGACGGCAGAAAAAGCTGCTAGAGAAGGAAATATGAAACAGCTTCACGATACAACGAAGAAACTAGCAGGGAATTACAGTAAACCAGAGAGGCCGGTCAAAGACAAAGAAGGCAGGAAAGCCAATCACCGAAATTCAACAACAGCGTAACAGATGGGTAGAGTACTTTGAGGAACTCCTGAATAGGTCGGCTCCAATGAATCCACCGGACATCGAAGCAGCACACATAGATCTTCCTATAGATGTCAACCCACCAACGACGGAAGAAATTAGAATGGCCGTCAGACAAATCAAGAACGGGAAAGCAGCAGGACCCGACAACATACCAGCTGAAGCACTGAAATCAGACATCGAAACAACCACAAGCATGCTTTACCTTCTATTCAAAGAGATTTGGGAGGAGGAACAAGTGCCAATGAACTGGAAAGAAGGACACCTCGTCAAGATTCCAAAGAAAGGAGATCTGAGCAAATGTGAAAACTACACTACTGTCAATACCAGGGAAAGTCTTCAACAGGGTGTTACTGAACCGGATGAAGGATGCAGTAGACGCCCAACTTCGAGATCAACAAGCTGGATTCCGTAAGGATCGGTCGTGCACAGACCAAATTGCAACACTACGGATCATCGTCGAACAATCAGTTGAGTGGAACTCATCACTATACATCAACTTCATTGATTATGAAAAGGCATTCGACAGTGTAGATAGGAGGACATTATGGAAACTTCTTCGACACTACAGAGTTCCTGAGAAGATTGTCAATATTATCCGGAACTCATACGACGGACTACAGTGCAAAGTAGTGCATGGAGGACAGCTGACAGATGCATTCCAAGTAAGGACCGGGGTCAGACAAGGCTGTTTACTCTCTCCCTTTCTCTTTCTTCTGGTGGTCGATTGGATTATTAAGACCTCGACATCTGAGGGAAAATACGGCATACAATGGACAGCTCAGAACCAGTTTGCCGATTTGGACTTTGCAGATGACCTAGCCCTCCTATCGCATGCAAATGAACAAATGCAGATGAAGACAGCCAGTGTAGCATCAGTCTCTGCATCAGTAGGCCTCAGCATACACAAGGGGAAAACCAACGTCCTCAAATTCAAAGCGGAGAACAGCAATCTAATCACACTTGATGGCGAAACTCTGGAAGATGTAGAGTCCTTCACATACCTGGGGAGCATCATCGATGAACAAGGAGGATCTGATGCAGACGTAAAGGCGAGGATCGGCAAAGCAAGGGTCGCATTCCTACAATTGAAGAACATATGGAACTCAAAACAATTTTCAACCAATATCAAAGTGAGAATCTTCAATACGAACGTCAAGGCAGTTCTACTGTATGGAGCTGAAACTCGGAGAACTACAACAACCACAATCAAGAAAGTACAAGTATTTATAAATAGCTGTCTACGCAAGATACTCAACATCCATTGGCCGGATACCATCAGCAATAGCCTAATATGGGAGAGAACAAACCAACTTCCAGCTGAAGAAGAAATTAGGAAAAGACGATGGAAATGGATAGGACATACATTACGCAAATCGTCAAACTGCATCACGAGGCAAGCCCTAACTTGGAATCCTGAAGGGAAGCGAAAAAGAGGAAGGCCAAAGAACACATTACTTTGGATAATAGAAGCATATATGAAAAGGATTAATTACAACTGGACGGAGCTAGAAAGGATTGCTTGGGACAGGGTTGGATGGAGAATGCTGATGAGCAGCCTATGCTCCTTCACGAGGAGTAACAGGCGTAAGTAAGTAAGTATAATGACAATCTCGATTCGATATTATTGAAGTTTATCATTATCAATCGGATGAGCTTTCTAGCTTTGGATACTTGATATATAATGTGTTCAGAAAAGTTCAGACTATTGCTATATCTTAAACCCAGGTCACGAACAGTGTTGAGAGGTTTGAGTGTGTGTGTGTACAGTCAGATTTAAGTTAAGGCAGCGACCAATGTGAATAAATCCACTTTTGTCAACATCAAGTGGCAAATTCCACGAAACAGTCCATTCGTACAACTCGTTTATTTCCTCCTGGATTACCGCTGATATATAGCTTTCTTTTGTAGGAGAAGAGAATGAATAAACTACTTTCAGGTCATCAGCAAAAAGGAAAGGCTTACCATACTGAAAGAGGGAACACACATAATTGATAAAAAGAAGAAAGAGTAATGAACCAACCACACTTCCTTGTATAACCCCACTGGTTACATTCACAGGTTTAGAGTAGCAAGATCCAAAGCGAACGATTTGGCTACGCTCTTCTAAAAAGGATTTGAGCCAAGATAAAAGCGGATTCTGTATGCCAAATGAAGAGAGTTTTAAAAGAAGTTTGTGTGCGACACTGTCGAAAGCCTTACCAAAATCGAAGTAAAGAATTATCACTGACTGACCAACATCTCTTCTCTGGGTAATTTGATCAAAAAACTCCAGGTGCGATGTGAAACATGAGCGTTTAGTCATAAACCCGTGTTGGGATGGTCTGATCAGACTGGCCGAAAGTAAAAATGATAATAGCTGTTTGTGGATGATTTTTTCCATGGCTCTTGATAGCACTAATGTCAAATTGATGGGCCTGTATTTAGCAATATCACTACGTGATTCGATTTCGAACCTAGGGGTGATAAGAGATGTTTTCCATAAAGATGGATAGGTCCCATATTCCATTGATAGGTTGAAAGGTTTTAAACAAAATAATGGGAATTCTCTACTACCATATTTCAAAAGTGATGAAGGAATCCCGCCAGATCCACCGTCGTAAGACATTTTCAGGACAGCTATGACCTGCATGATGTTGGAGGGTATGAAATCAATTTTAGATAGGTGTCTGGATGTCAGTATTCGAAATGTAATGATAGAGCTTTCAGTTCCAGTTTTGTAGCATTGCGAGAAGTGCTTGCTGAACTGTTTGCAAATAATATTAGGGTAGTCAACAATGCTTCCGTTAACTATGAAGAATTTAGTCGTGACAAGGGAATTTGACTTTACACGGGATTTAAAAAGCCGAAGTATTGATAATTCTGGGCTTTTACTACGTACAGCTTTATTTTCTATATTCATAAAATACTTACGTTTAGATGAAGCATTTCTGTTGACTAATTTAAGTATACTCTGAAGTGCATACACATCATTCTGCTCGTAGTAGCGGCATTTTAATTTCCTCAGCTTTATTTTAAAAGTATTTTGGCCCCTATTGGCATTATAAACCACACGGCCAATAAATGGAGCAGTGCAGTCAAGGCAATATATCAGGTTGTGGTATAGATTGGAAAGCGCAATGTCAACATTATTTGTGTTAAAATAAGTTTCCCATGGTAAACATTGAATGAAAGTTTTAGTCCGTTTCCATGTTTATTGATCAAAATGTCCGCTCTGGTACATCATTGGGGCTTTAGAGTTCAATTGTATGGCGTTTAAAGAGTGAATAATACTCAATACAACTCTATGGTCACTCATAAAAAACTCATGACTGGTATGCACTGGTATTCCTACAATTGGAGAACATATGGAACTCAAACTAACTTTCAACCAATATCAAAGTGAGAATCTTTAATACGAATGTCAAGGTAGTTCTACTGTACGGAGCTGAAACTCGGAGAACTACAACAAGTATCATCAAAACAGTAGAAGTATCTATAAATAGTTGTCCACACAAGATACTCAACATCCATTGACCGGATACCATCAACAGCATCCTTCTGTGGTAGAGAACAAATAAGCTTCCAACTTAAGAGGAAATTAGGAAATAACTATGGAAATGGGTATAACATACATTATGCAAATAATCAAATTGCATCACGAAGCAAGCCCTAACTTGGAATCGTGAAGGGAAGCGGAAAAGTCGAGGACCAAAGAAGGCATTATGTCGGGAAATATAAGCAGATGTGAAAGGGATGAATAACAACTGGAAAAAGCCAGAACGAATTATCCAGGACAGGGTTGGATGGAGAATGCTCCACGAGGAGTAACAGGCGTAAGTAAGTAAGCTTTCTGAATCCATTGATGTGACTATTTAATCCATAAGATCTTATGTGGAAGTCACATAATTTTCTACACTCATTGTATCATAACAATTAACAATATGATACACAGTAGTTCTGATGAACACGTTTAGGCCAAAGATAAGATGATATATTTAATGAGAATAAAGCATTAAACCTGGTAATTAGTGATTGGTTATTTTTACTTCACGACTTTTGAACCAAACCACTTGACACCCATCTTAAAATGTTGATTTTGTATACTCATTATGTGAGCAAAGAAAAAAAAGAAAATGGTCCGAAACGTTTCGTAGCGACCGAACTGCCAGTATTCGGTTTGAACGCAGAACTGACGGACCGAAATGTATTCGAATAGGTCAGATTACGTTCTCGTATTAAATTATGTCAAAACACAAACTTTGTGCTCAATTTTAACGGTTCCAATTTAAGAAATAGAACAAATTAGATCAGAAATACAAAATACCTCAAAGGTACAGTCTGTGCTATACAGTCAGAAGTTTCTCTAACGCAAAGTGGCGCGCTAAACAATAAAAGAAACATTTAATATCAGAGGGTCTAATGCCTGAGTATCTATAAAAATATTTCCGACAAAATGGGATCGAATATCCATCTGCAAGGATTCCAGCAATCCTCCTAGGCAGACAGTCAACAGGGTAACAGTCACACACTAAATCACACCGTGACCTTGAGCTTGGTCAAGCACGACTTTACTGTCAATAGTCCGGCAACATGCAATAGAAAATTAGGTAACGAAAGATAAGTCTTCAATCAAAATCACGTAATAAAAGCTCAGACGAGAAAGACTGAAGAACAAAAGGTGTGGTTAAACGAGGTCTGAGCAAAGGTTAAAATATACAACAGGGAGAAGAAACAAATAAATGGCAGTACTGTCCAACAAAAGGGCAGTGGAGACATTTTCATCGTTCTCTTTCAGTTACACATTTGAAGCAGAGCTGTCTGTTTTCAAAAAACCAACCACTCACACTGTCCAGAGGTTTGTGCTTAGCGACTTTCCACGAGTGGGCTACTGCATTGTAACCTGTTTCGAAGTCATCACGTAACAAATATAACTCGATTGTTCCAAAGTTCTCTTTGTTCTCATCCCTAATAATTTGAGGAGTGTTGATTGTTCCGAGCTTCCGCACAAACTCAACCGCTCCGCAGGGACACAAAACTAGCACGCAGGTGCTCGTCTTAGCCAACGCGCGACTTACAAATGCACTGTAAGTGTTGCTTAGCAGGAAAGTATGTTAGAGCAATCAGTGCTAAAGGATGGAACGGAGAACAAACCGCAAAAAGCACTCCTCTTTTGATCAGAGGTTACTTCTCTAGATCAAATCGAAAATTAAAAACATAATGTATGATGTCCCATTCAGTCTCAAGAGCTTGATGAATGAACCGTTGATTTAAAGGCGTACGAACTATCATCTCCATATTGTCGGATTGCAGAAAAACTTTCCTTACCAACTCCAAGTTAATTACCTACCTTTTCAGCTTGAAAACACCTCGAGCCATCAATTCATTTGATTGTACCACAAATGTTTCCGCATCTTTATTGTTGGTAAAGGATACCGGGTAGTCGTTCACGTAAAAGCGGTGAAGTACCAATTCCACTATAGTGCTATCATAGCCATTATAAATGTTCGTAAACATGTGAATGAACTTCACTGACCGTAAACACTCCACTCTCCCTTACATCACTCCCTTTTTCGCTCTTTTTCAGCATCCTCATGATGTGCCACCGAAATTATTTGAAGTGTTATATCTCGATGAGAATAATGAATGATAACTGTTGGAATATATTTCCGGAAGAATACGATGCATATACATCTATTGTATAATATTTAAGTCACTAAACTATTCATAACTCCACCTGGAGTCCCTCCGTGGGCTACTGCCGGTCACAAGGACAGATAAAGGAGGAGGTTTGGGCACGGGGTTAGCGACCCCATCCCGTAGAAAACTAACTCGCTAAAAAACGCTAACCAGCAAAAATCATTAAAACCATTTGAACTCTACCCCGGGAGTCAGGTCTTCAGTTAGGAGAGTTATGACGCCTCATGATGAAAGCCGAGTTCCTTCGGAAGTTACGAGGCCAATGCCCTTTCTGACAACCAGAGCAACCATTTATTTAAGTATATGGAATGTTCGTACAAAGCGGGAGACCGGGAGAGTCTTCCAAATTGCTGCAGAAATGAAGAGATACAACATAGAGGTGCTTGGGATCAGTGAAACACATTGGATACACGTTGGAAAAAAACGACTAGCTTCGGGAGAGCTTCTGTTATACTCTGGTCATAATAAAGAAAATGCTCCACATACACAAGGAGTTTTATTGATGTTGTCCAAACAAGCACAAAATGCACTTATAGGATGGGAATCTCATGGACCAAGGATCATCAAAGCCTCCTTCAAAATAAAGAAAGAGGGCATTTCAATGAACATCATCCAATGCTATGCGCCTACCAACGACTACAATGAAGACGCTAAAGATCAATTCTACAATAGGCTGCAGTCAATCATCGAGAAGTGCCCAACAAAGAACCTGACCATTCTGATGGGAGATTTCAATGCCAAGGTTGGAACGGACAACACTGGATATGAAGACATCATGGGACGACACGAACTGAGAGGAAGGAACGAAAATGGTGAGAGATTTGCAAATCTATGTGCCTTCAATAAGCTGGTCATAGGCGACATCATATTCCCACATAAACGCATACACAAAAGCACATGGACTTCACCGGATCACTCCACACAAAACCAAATCAACCATATTTGCATCAACAAAACATTCAGGAGGACTATAGAGGCCATGAGAACCAAGAGAGGAGCAGATATAGCATCAGATAATCACTTGCTGGTCGCCAATATGCTTGAAATACACGATTCATATCGCGGATGCTGAGATTGGTGTTCAGCACCCAACAGGCAGGGCTAGGCAGGAAGCCTACTCATACTGGTTTATGCGTCTGTGGAATTTTTGTCTACTACGATATTAGTACTGCTCTAATAACAGACCTATTTCTAAAATGATAGATTTGTCATAATGTAACTGCCTAATCTATAAGATCTTACGTGGAAGTCACATCATTGTCTACACTGACTCGTCGTATAGTAACAATTTCCAATATATGATAGAGAACGCATTCAGACTGGAGATAGAACAATATATTTAATATGAGTAAAAGATATAAGGCAACATTTAACTGAGACCACGCCTGCAAAGCAGAGCTATGCCATCCGATCAACTCGAATTAATTCAATTCATTCTTCTTCCGGCCTTCCTCAACGTTTGGCTTGTTTCCGTGTTAAGTGGTGAATATCTATTTTCTCAATTGTCTTATGTTCAGCTTTGAGAATTGTGTGATTAGGGCCCAATGCCACTATACGTAATTGGTCCGGTCGATAAATCAATGTTCTCTAGTTGGCGGTATCATTACTTTATATACTGATTGGGGCACAAGGCCATAATTCATAACAGTGGAACTTATAGCTTCGTCCTGCAAAGTCACTTATGCATCAAAAATTTATTTAGGATTCATAACGAGAAGCACGTTCTAATACGTTGGAGTTGACGGAATTTTGTGATAGATACTCATTAAATTATAAAAGTCCTGAAGCCGAATAGGCTGTCTATTTGCTGACAAATTTAATGTTTAGATGCATAGTCTCTTTACAGTAAGAAAGATAAAGCACGAGATAGAACTTGGGTAATTATACTGGCTCGGATGCGTCGTACAATCTTATGTCCAAGTTATTTCGTTGCTAATAGCTGCGGACGCAAACAAGCAAGTGAAGAGGAGCATTAGAGCTGACAAGAAGAAATACGTGGAAGAATTAGCAACGACGGCAGAAAAAGCTGCTAGAGAAGGAAATATGAGACAACTTTACGATACAACGAAGAAACTAGCAGGGAAATACAATAAACCAGAGAGGCCGGTCAAAGACAAGGAAGGCAAGCCAATCACTGAAATTCAACAACAGCGTAACAGATGGGTAGAATACTTCGAGGAACTCCTGAATAGGCTGGCTCCTATGAATCCGCCGAACATCGAAGCAGCACACATAGATCTTCCTATAGATGTCAACCCACCAACGACGGAAGAAATTAGAATGGCCGTCAGACAAATCAAGAACGGGAAAGCAGCAGGACCCGACAACATACCAGCTGAAGCACTGAAATCAGACATCGAAACAACCACAAGCATGCTTTACCTTCTATTCAAAGAGATTTGGGAGGAGGAACAAGTGCCAATGAACTGGAAAGAAGGACACCTCGTCAAGATTCCAAAGAAAGGAGATCTGAGCAAATGTGAAAACTACACTACTGTCAATACCAGGGAAAGTCTTCAACAGGGTGTTACTGAACCGGATGAAGGATGCAGTAGACGCCCAACTTCGAGATCAACAAGCTGGATTCCGTAAGGATCGGTCGTGCACAGACCAAATTGCAACACTACGGATCATCGTCGAACAATCAGTTGAGTGGAACTCATCACTATACATCAACTTCATTGATTATGAAAAGGCATTCGACAGTGTAGATAGGAGGACATTATGGAAACTTCTTCGACACTACAGAGTTCCTGAGAAGATTGTCAATATTATCCGGAACTCATACGACGGACTACAGTGCAAAGTAGTGCATGGAGGACAGCTGACAGATGCATTCCAAGTAAATACCGGGGTCAGACAAGGCTGTTTACTCTCTCCCTTTCTCTTTCTTCTGGTGGTCGACTGGATTATGAAGACCTCGACATCTGAAGGAAAACACGGAATACAATGGACAGCTCAGAATCAATTAGACGATCTGGACTTCGCAGATGACCTAGCTCTTATATCACGTACACACGAACAGATGCAGATGAAGACAGCCAGTGTAGCATCAGTCTCTGCATCAGTAGGCCCCAGCATACACAAGGGGAAAACCAACGTCCTCAAATAAAACACGGAAAACAGCAATCCAATCACACTTGATGGCGAAACTCTGGAAGATGTAGAGTCCTTCACATACCTAGGAAGCATCATCGATGAACAAGGAGGTTCAGATGCAGACGTAAAGGCGAGGATCGGCAAAGCAAGGGTCGCATTCCTACAATTGAAGAACATATGGTACTCAAAACAACTTTCAACCAATATCAAAGTGAGAATCTTCAATACGAACGTCAAGGCAGTTCTACTGTATGGAGCTGAAACTCGGAGAACTACAACAACCACAATCAAGAAAGTACAAGTATTTATAAATAGCTGTCTACGCAAGATACTCAACATCCATTGGCCGGATACCATCAGCAATAGCCTAATATGGGAGAGAACAAACCAACTTCCAGCTGAAGAAGAAATTAGGAAAAGACGATGGAAATGGATAGGACATACATTACGCAAATCGTCAAACTGCATCACGAGGCAAGCCCTAACTTGGAATCCTGAAGGGAAGCGAAAAAGAGGAAGGCCAAAGAACACATTACTTTGGATAATAGAAGCATATATGAAAAGGATTAATTACAACTGGACGGAGCTAGAAAGGATTGCTTGGGACAGGGTTGGATGGAGAATGCTGATGAGCAGCCTATGCTCCTTCACGAGGAGTAACAGGCGTAAGTAAGTAAGTAAGTAATAGCTGCGGACGTTAGCTTGTGTCATTAATTTCATAGTTAGGTGTGTAAATACGAACATACATAAAGATGAAGACTGGTAAGATTTGTGGAGAATCATGAGTTCCGTTTGGGTATTTTTCAAGTTTGTATTGGATATAAAAAAACAAAAAACAAAATTAATATGATATGCGTGTAGCATGAGTCGATATAAAAGTGGATTTAAACTGTTGCATAGATATCAGTAAAGATGGTAATCACTAATGCTATTGGTGTTTAGACTGTGAAGATCACGCAGCTATTTTCTATGACTTTACTTCAGAAGTACGGTATTCGATGCAGACATGTTTAATGCATATAACTGTGTACTCAGTTTTGACATATCACATTTGACTAAGCATGTGACGGTCAAATGCGGTAGTTCAACTTTGTATTAACTGGTCCTCGAATATGTGTTAGATTCACCTTCCTTATGAAAGAATCTTTTCACTACACATTTGTTAGGTCGAATGTCTATCTGCTTATGTTAACCATATTCTACTGCTAAACTGACGTGTAAATACCAGAGATACACGGACCGTTTGACACCATGGGGAGTCTTAATTCAGTTCACTACACTGCAGATTAAACCAGTGTAAGGCGTTTGTAAGTTTAATTCACTCTAATACAATTGTCTATGGTCATCGAGCACAAATATAAGGAACAAAACAAGTAAATATGACGTTAATCACTAATTAATGCATTACGTACGGTGGTATGACAACACAGTGTCTTGATAAAAACTTACCTTGAAGCGGTCTGTGTACATGCTTCAAAATAACTTGATCATCCATCCCGATGATCCAAGAGCAAGAATAAGATTGTAGGACTATGGTCTTAGTCGGTACTAAGTACATTCATCTTTACTTACTTACTTACGCCTGTTACTCCTAATGGAGCATAGGCTGCCGACCAGCATTCTCCAACCAACTCTGTCCTCCGCCTTCTTTTCTAATCCCATCCAATTCTTATTCATTTTTCTAAAATCTATTTCCATTTCCCGGAGTAATGGGTTCTTTGGTCTTCCTCTTCTCCTCCTTTGGCCTTGAGGATTCCAAGTTAGGGCTTGTCCTGTGACGCAGTTGGGTGCTTTCCTCAATGTGTGTCCCATCCACTTCCAGCGCTTCTTTCTGATTTCTTCCTGCGCTGGGATCTGCTTTGCTCTCTTCCACAGTAGGTTGTTGCTGATAGTGTCCGGCCAACGGATCTGAAGTATTTTGCGTAGACAACTGTTAATAAAAACTTGCATCTTCTGGATAATGGCTTTCGTAATTCGCCAATTTTCCGCCCCATACATTAGAACTGTTTTGACATTTGTATTGAAACTTCTGACTTTGATGTTGTTTGACAGTTGTTTTGAGTTCCGGATGTTGTTCAGTTGTAAACATGCTGCTCTTGCGTTTCCGATTCGCACATTCACATATGCATCAGATCCACCACCATAGTTGATAATTTCTAAGGGGAAACAAAAAAAGCGAAACATGAGAGATGGATTTGTAGAGTATAGAAAATTAGGAGAATGAATTGAATTCCTATATCATTTGATTTGATAAACAAATTTGATGTAGGTAAATGGAAATATTTACAAATGATCAGTGTAGAGTTGTGGAAATTGTTGAGTGTTTTTTTATTCATTGGGATCATGAATGGATCAATGTTAGATCAGTATTGTAAACCGTCCAAATGCTATGGTAAGGTTGAGAGTGGGGAGAGTTAACTCTCCTTCACCCTCGAAATGCTCTCAAGTGACCATGTGCATACAAGTACTTCCAGGAAAGTCCTACTCACAGCCTTTTCAAAGCATTACTGTTGTTTACGAAATTGAAAGAACGAAAAGCGAATATTCGGCATTTTAACTGGGTTAATGGATATGCAGGTTTCACCTATGGGAGTTGAAAAACCCTCATTTCAAACCATTGGTGTACATGGGCTCCAGTATCCTGAAGGAACAAATGGAGTATGGACCAATCTTTGGTCACTGCCTACCATGGGACTGCATTTCCTTACGTTGCTCCACTACCTTGTGGATTTGACTCATAGGTCGAAGGCTCCGGATGTAGCTGCTTAGGAAAACCACCTGTTTCGTTTTGGGCACCCGGATAATATCCTAGCCCTTAAACAAATCGAATAAATAAAAAAATTTGAAAATCTGGAAGTATTGGACAGCTGTTTCGTCCTAGTATAGAACTTATGAGTAGTGAAGGTAATCCGTGTCAGATGTGAGACAGTTACCCACCGGTGACAATAGAAGATGATCGCGTATTATCATGAATTGTTTAAAGTTTCTTCATTGATTTTAGATCATCATGAATATTTCTTTACAGTTATTGTCAAACCATTAAAAATCAGCATGATCTTATTGAACACTAGATTCGATTCCTAACCTCTTGCTAGTAACCCCCAGGCTAAATATATACAACAACTTGCACATGAGAGAAAAGCTGGGAAGTATGGAAAGAAAGCTTTACTCCAAAGGTTTGTTTATGTACAGGAAATCTAGGTTTTTTATTAGTATTTTAGATGGCCTTAGGTTTCCGGAACGCTGTTAAATATAGTAACAGTATATGTAATCATTCAATCAGAGGTTCGACATGTAATTTTTCACTTTCTAGATGTTCCAGGCAAAAGTTCTATTGAATAATATGCCTCTCATTTTTTTAAAAGTCTGTTTTGGCTTTTTTCGAGGAGTTTTCTGAATCTCTCCAACAAAATCATAATTAGTTTTACTTGAATTATAAAATTACATAATTTATTTTGTGAGGTAAGGCAACTTACTCACTTACTTACGCCTGTTACTCCCAATTGAGCATCGGCAACTGACAAGCACTCTCAAACGCACTCTGTCCTGGACCTTCCTTTCTAGTTCTATCCAATTGTTGGTCATTCTTCTCATATCTGTCTCCATTTCTCAGTGTAGTGTGTTATTTGGTCTTCCTCTTCTCCTTTGGCATTGAAGATTTGAAGTTAGGCCTTACCTTGTGACGCAGTTGTGTGATTTCCTCGATGTGTGTCCTATCCACTTCCAACGCTTCTTCCTGATTTATTCCTCCCTTGTAATTTGGTTTGTTCTCTCCCATTGTAGGTTGTTGCTGATAGTGTCTGAATAACGAATCCGAAGTATTTTGTGCAGACAACTGTTAATAAACACTTGTATCTTCTGGATGATGCCTTTCGTAGTTCTCCAGGTTTCCGCTCCATTCAGTAGAACTATTTTGGCATTTTCTTTGAAACTTCTGACTTCGATGTTGTTTGACAGTTGTTTTGAGTTCCAGATCATCTTCAATTGTAAATATGCTGCTCTCGCTTTTCCGATCCACACCTTCACATCTGCATCAAATCCATCACCGTGTTCAACAATGATGCTGTCCAGATATGTAAATGTTTTTACATGTTCCAAATGTTCTCCGTGAAGCGTGATTGGATTTGTGTATGTTGTGTTGTATCTGAGAATCTTGCTTTTCCCTTTGTGTATGTTGAGACCTGGTACCGCTTTGTCTGCTGCTACACTGGTCTAGCTATTAATGGACGTTTTTATTGTTTATAGCATTCAGAGGAATTAGTGCGAAATCTTTTGTCACTTAATCCTTAATTTTTTGAATTAAGGATTGTAGGTTAATTGACTCATATTATGTCTCTAGATATGCAGTGTTACGGAGATTTAATTTTGGACATCATTTTTTGATGAAATGTGGTGGTACTGCTAGTACTAATGGAGTAATGGTAAATTATGTAACTCCACCTGTAGTTGTACTGTCGGACTTTTTATGTCTTTAAGTCGAAGCTGCTAAGAGGCTGGAAATACATGATTATCAGTCCAGTTTATATGGTGGGGTGTTGAATCCTAATGTGAAACTGTGAACCTAAAATTCTGAACAGTGTGATTGTCAAACTGATGGAAATCATTATTTTGACGGCTACTTTACATAACATGGAGGGGCATAATCTTTTATCCAGGGAACAACACAGCTTTCGGAAAGGCCTATCATGTTTGACAAACCTACTCATTGTGGAAGATCGGACTGATGCGAATGACAAAAATATTCTGGTGGACGTAATTGAAACTGGAAAGTTCCGGGATCCATTATGAAATCATAAGGTAGTTGGGTGGTTCACTTGATGATAGGAGACAACGGGTCTGGGTAAATGGGGCTCCATCAGCGTGATAATATGTAAAAAGTGGTTCCACAAGGAACAATCTTCGTTAATTCCGTCTTTTCATTTCGTGTAAACGGTCTATCAACTGTGGCAAGGTTGTAAAACTTAAGTTGATGTGCTGACTGCCAGCAGTGAAAAGTCACCTGTTCTACTTTTTCAGATAGCATAAAGATTTAGAGACCCATACACAGAATATCAGATAGAATAATACAACAAGATAACCTAACCCCACTGTTTGAATGGAAGAATAGGTGGTCATTGCAAGTTAATTCCAGCATGAGTGTGATGATGCGAGTAAATAACTGCAACGACTAACATCACTTCACAATATGTGGAGTCCAGTTACCTGATGTAATGGACTACTAAGATCTGGGAGCCATAATAATTATCGACCACAGAACTACGAGTAACTGTAAGGCAACTTCTGTCAAAGGCTGCAGAGTTTTATAAGCTATTCGTAAGTGTATTATATCCGACTTTTGTGAGTCCGTATTTTGAATATGGGATTTAAGGAGCGAGTCCTTGTGTCAATTATCCGGCAGATATACTAGAATTAGTTCACTGGCAAGAAATCAAATCGGTAAAATATCTCCCCGATCTAGAATATAAAAACAGAATAGGACATGATGATGTCACAGGTATTCAGTGTTTGACAACGCTTCTACCAGTAACACCCCCTAATATATTTCGTTCCCACCCAGAGAAATCAAAAGACAGAGTCGAGGAGATCGGCAGAGTATATTTGGCGATGACCAATATATCGGAATTCTCTGGTCTAATCTGGCTAGCGATTGCGGTTGATGTTGAGCACGGCGTTACCACACGTGATCTGGTGCGGATGCATGACCGAGAGCCTTCAGCTAGATGAGTCCACTAAAACATATGGTCAGCATCCAATGTCGAAAACTTAGAGCTATTTATTTTGGGGATTTATTTACCGCTACAGACAACTAAAAGTATTTTCGTCATCATACTGCAGGTTACGAGGGATCTAATATTGGTTTACCTTCTACTGTAAGATGAAGTCGGTCATTAATACTTCCCACCTTTTCATTCATTCTAGGACTGATAATATGAGGGGACACTCTTGAAAAGTTCGATAAACCGAAGTTTTAATCGTTTACCTCTAGAGTTCCGTTTCTCGCACCAGGCAACTAATTATATGATACTCCGTTGCAATACATAATATCAGCACCTGTTGATACATTCAACGTGAGATTGGATCTTCAAAGTACTACAAGTAGCAAGGATTAACGTAGGTCTATCGACCTAACCTTACTACTGAAGACAGAAGTTTGTCACAGGCACCAACTGGTTAGTAAAACAGAACGCGGTCTTTACAATGGGTCGCGATGTTTGAGATGCATCAATTAAACGGGTTCTAAACTGTACTCTATCATCTAGTTTCGATTATCAGATTGTCTTAATTTTGCTTTTACGTTACTGCAGATTGTAATCAACTCCTTTCCTTACTAAAATTTAGTGCGCCTTGTCAGTCTTTGGCTCAAACTACTCGTGTGTATGCACAAAACAATGAGGCTAAAGATTGTAAGTTTTAGATTTTGACCCAGAATCCATTCATCTGTACGACCTAATAGAATTTTCACATCATAGTCAATACCAATTCGTGGTGAAAATCTTAACTTCCACCCCTAACTTTTAATTATAAGCACTTATCCTTATTCGCACTAATTCACTATCCCTTTCGAATCCTAGTAAGTGTATTTTCTCAAGGCCGCTTTAGCATTCCTAAAAGGTCGTCCATAAATTTTAGTCTCACTGTATGGTGTGGTCTTGTTCTTAAACATTATTGTCGTTATACCTAATAAATTTTTTATGAACACACTGCCATGCAGAAATTGCGACAAATAGCCTAGGGCTGTCGGGATAATTAATATAGACATAGAGTTCGGATACATATTTGGAAAGTTGATAAGCGTCTTATATAGGCTGGTTAGTTGCTGTGAAGGATGTGTAGCTCGGCGTATAAGGTAATATGGAAACGAGAGACAAGTATGGTCACACAGCAACAACTTAGGAATGGCATTCACCTCAGGGTTTGGAGAAAGTGGAACTTCACTGCGATAAATTTTACACCATGTAATCCAACATCTCCAGCCGTTGATGACAAGCGCCGTACAGGTTTCAGCAGGAGTCCCACCCCTTACGATCATGGGTAAGGTCTAGTCTTCAGCAATAAGGATATTAGGTTGGTGGACGTGTGTTTATCCTGACAGATTGCCTCCCAGTGAAGGCCCAGCTTCTCGAAAATATTCACTGATGGGGCTGATACCACTTGTTCGAGTAAAGCGTTCCAGTCATTGACTACTCGATGAGAAAAACGGGACCCCACTTTAGATTTATTAGATCGCGGTTTGTGAACCTTCTTACTATGACCTCAGAGATTATTATTGCTGGTGGGAGCAAAACGACAAAACATCTTAACACCTAAATCGTAATTAAAGATGCGAAATGCCAGTATAAGGTCACCTCGCGTCCTACGCTACGACAAGGGGAAAAGGTTTAGGCGTTTTGAACGCTCATCGTAAGGGAATTTCGAAAGACTCTTCACTAATTTTGTTTCCATACGCTCAAGTGAGTTGGTATCCTGTATCAGACATGGACAAGCTGCTTGGATACAGTACCCTAGATGTGGTCTTACATAGGTGGGATATAAAATTTGAAACATTTCCTCGTCAAAGCATTTGAATGCTCGGCGAAGTGACCATAACGCACGAAAACCTTTTACAGAAGCTGCGTTGCAATGCGTAGTTGTTTTCAAGTCATAATTTATTATTACTCCTAAGTCTTTATGTTCTTGAACGCATGGAAGAGGTTTACCATCAATTGTATAATGGTAACTCACCGTGACCGATACGCATTAGCACACTCTTCCTAAAATTGATTTCTAAGCCCCAACCTCTAGCCCATCTAACTAATTCGTCTAAGTCAATTTCATGGATTAGTAGCATGTTATGATCTTTCTGCCCTTGGCTATGTTGTGGTAATTTTATGATATGATTTGATAATTTTATACAAATTTAAGACTCATCTTTTTATATTTCAGCTTGTTTTCTGAATCATCTTTATTAATGACTGGGAATATTATGCCGGCTGATCTACTAGATTTGTCGACACCAAGTGTGATTGAAGGTAACCGATTGTTCTTTTCGGGTTTCAATTCACCTACAGATAGTTGTTGAAAGTCTGATAAATAAATATGAACGTTCAGAAATTTACACATGGCTTGGAACCAATATTCTAATATCAATCAATCCAAAAAGCGCCTGTCCACAAAACTACTCATGTGATAATTGGAATGATTTTAATGAGGTTATTTGTTTGATTTTCGTATTAGTTAAAATCTACTTAGATTCCCGATTGTTGGAGAAAGCCGCACGTTTTTTCTATGGCTGAAGAGTGTTTATATCATTTATCATCGACACAAAATAATCAGTCGATAATTATTACGGGCACAAGTGGGTCTGGGAAAACAGAAGCTACTAAACATATATTACGCTACTTAACCTACAAAAGTAGTATAAAGCGTCAGAAACAAATGTAAGCTGATTATTTTCTACATTTTTACTTAGTGTTAAGTTGGCCGAATAGTCTTCTGTCAGTCACAAACATATATTAACTGGCTCCCCCACTCATGCGATGTACGATAACCAGTACATAGAGTATCGTCTATTATTTTTTGAAGTCGTATTTGACAAAAAGTATGGATTTATTGGTTTATATTACGGCTTATTGTAGACATTTTTCAACGTAACGATTGAAAAGAGGTTTAAAAACAATCATAACATGACATGTGCTTCAAGGTTAATTAAGGCAAATACTGACCCAGTTATGTAAGAAAATGTGTATCTATAACCTTGGATAAAAGCACTGATACAATCAACTCAATAAATTAATCCATACACATTTGTAAACATCATACGAAACTTATGTAGATTCACTTTATTTCCTCCTAATTCCCACCTCTTTGAGACCTAAATGTCATGTGTCCGATCTTATGCTGGCTTGTGAGTGTACTAGAGAAAATTCTAACTTAAGAAGGTACAAGTTTTTCGATCCTTCTGTTGATGTCGTTTTTATTCGAAGCATACTTTGCGAATTTCCTATTCTCAGTAATGTTGGTCTTGAACGCTTATTTTAAAAAAGAATTAAAATTTTATTTTACTTTCAACAGAGCAAAAGTTGAAACTTATATTGAACACACACTTATACAATCGAATCCTGTGTTAGAAGCTCTTGGTAATTCGTTTAAATGTTTTGTGTAAATTATTGCTTTCTAAATATCGTTTTTAAGGCAATGCACAAACTCAATTTAATGAAAATAGTTCACGTTTTGGCAAATATATACGCCTATTGTACGATCGGTTAGTTATACATTTCTATTGTAAATCCGAATGTCCTTTTTCATTTTTATTCGTAAAGAAATCAAATTCTCGTTGCAGCAAAGTTGCACATTTATCTTTTAGAAAAGCCTAGAGCTGTATTCACTTCTCAAACGCTTTTCTCGTCATTTCATGTATTCCGTTGGGTAAGTACACGTTTTTTTTGTTTAACTGTTTATTTATTCATTTGTTTACTGAGAACAGATTGAAACCAGATCACTAGTGAACAACAGTGTTCCACATGTTCATGTACTAGATCACCGATGCGTACTATAAGATTTGCAAATAATAACAGATCACTAGTTCCTTAGTCAAATTTACTATTTATAGTGGTATATGACTGCCTTGTCGTTCATATTTCAGACTATATTCTTAGTGTCTAGCTTCCATTTGAACCTTAGTTTATACTACTAATGCTATTTGATGTCTTTCCTCACTCATCTTGTTAGTCTCACTTTACTGTGGAGGTATTGTTAAGATTGCTGACTTTATAGTTTGCTTCGAAATTGATCTTAGAAAACCATTAAAAATTAAGAAGCACTGAACACCTGTCATGTTCTACCATGGATTTCCTCAGCAGCCATGACCACTGAAGTTCAATGATGTTGGGCGTGAAACAGTCGCCCATCAATGGGATCATAAGGTCTTTGCTAAATGTCAATTAAAGTTAGAAACGTAAACCATTGGATGTCAACTCGATGATCCGAAGATTAAGCGCTTGCAACGTGTTCTGAACTCGATTCCAGGTGGTGGGGGTCGTGAACACTCACTTCTGAAGAGTCGCACACCGAAACAAAATAACCGTCCAATGCTTTCTGATTTTCAGTGGCTGAGTAACTAGTATCAGTCTGTAATCTAGATTATTAATCTCACTCTGATGTAACAATTCGAACCAGTGTAATTTTGTCCTATATTAGTAGTTAAGATTAGTACTTATTATTCCTTTATTATTGCTTTTTCTATTCCATCAAATATTCTTGTGGATAAATTTTTCAACTGTTCAGTTTTTGGAATCTTTATCAAAAGAAGATCAAATACAATTTGGTTTGCTTGGTTGTCATTATCTAGTGAATGATAATGATGGTCCTGATGATCTTGTGTTACAAAAGTCACATTCCAACTGGTCTTGCTTAATTGAAGCATTTCGATCATTAAATATTAAAGATGAAAAATTGCTTGAATTTTATAAATTACTAAGTGTAATTTTACTATTGAATAGTGTACATTTCATTTCTTCGGAGTCTTGTGTAAATATTGACGTAAGTCAAATAAATTCATCATGTCTTCCGTCTAAATCACCTTGTCATTCGTCAAAATTGAATGATCAAAATTATCGCCACCAACATCAGGAACGTCAGTATTCAGATGATCCCGCCAGTTTAGCCACTATTTCTAACGATGATATACAGAAAAGTAAGTTTCATATCATTTTCATTTATTTATAACAAGAAAAACTTGTTAAAAAAGAGCACCAAATATATACATTACACACAAAAAAAAGTTCCAGTTAGAAATATGACTAGAATAGGTTTCTTTCAGTTAAGAAATTGAATTTTACATTCATGCAAAAGTTGATTTAAAACTACAATAAGGTTACTACTGGCTTCTATTCTGAGCTCTGTCTACTGAACACCAGGAACTAAAACATGAGGTCTTTATGAACCAAAAATGACTTCATACGACAGTTCCATGTCAGAAAAATACAATCTCTGTCTTTTTTCCACCTTATTTCAGTGTCAACAAATAAGGCTAATTGCGGAAGTCAGTTGGATGACATTCGTAAAACGTGTATAACTCATCTAATAGTTCAGTTGGTGTTATACTATGGGATTTTCATTTAGAAACACTCATTAATTTATTGATACGGATAAATAGCTTATTTCACAAGAGTACAAGCAAACTGGAAAACAGTTAAATTGACCCGATAGTTGCTTAGTTTCTAATTCTTAAAACATCTGAGCTACATTTTTGTTTATTTTAGCACTGAAAATCAAACAGTTGGTTTTTATCATTAGAAACGTATAAGACATCTTATAGAATTTGGCAGCAGGTATAGTGAGCACCTGATTAGGTATTGGGACATATATGAAAAGCAAAACAGTGGTCACTTATTTAAGTGTCAGTTTTTATACCCGTACTTACTACATTTTATAATATATTCACAAATATTTTTTCAAATCATCACATTTTTATTTTCCATGTGCAGTTACAATGGCTGGTAAACTCTTAGGTATTCCAGACGGTGAATTGCTTCATAGTTTTCCACAACAATTTATAACACGTCTTGTTCAAGCTGGTTCCAACTCACATCAATCCAGACGAGTGACAACTTATAAATGTGCGTGTACAGTTTCTCAAGCTCGAGAGCAACGTGATTGTTTTGTAAAGGCTTTATACAATAGGTTAGTGTATTTATTTGCTTCAACTATGATGGCCTTGTGTTCTCTGGGTTGTTACATATGGCTAATTATCTCCTCTTTCGAATCAGTCCTTAGTTACGTAGGAGTAATATAAAGAAAACTAAGTGTGGCTAAATCGTGAGGGAACATCAGTACTTGGAGGTTTTGACTGTTGGTCTATGTTATGTACGTATATGACGACTTTCTGGTTGGAGCCTTTGCCAGTCTTAAACTGTGGCTGGAAATTTTGTTTGAAATGACTTTCATTCCGATCGCAGCAAACCAATCGAACTCGCTCTTGATCTTCCCTTAGATCTTAAGTTTGAACTGAATAAAATGTGACTCATTCATTCACCATGTACACGTTCATGTGTTCTGTTCCTACCCAAATAATTTGTGGTTTTAATTAAAGTTAGATGTTAGTCATCAGTGGAATCCAGTATTTATGCTTCGTCCTCATTCGCATTTGCCAGCTGGGTGTACCTGCATCTCAGTGTCGTTGTTCACGCTAAGAGTTGAACCTCAGTACCTTTCACTTCAAGCGCCGACTCGTTAAACACTGAGCTACTGAGTCGACATAGCTACCAGCTAAATGTCGATTCAGAGACAATCCTCTAATGATGTACACATCCCAGTAGATACTGATAAATTGCAGTCTTTAACATCAACAATGGGGAAATGCGAACACTTACAAGTCAAATTTGCGTGATGACTATCAATACTATTTTGATTATTCAGTTTCTGAGGCTTCAACTCACTAGGTAAATTTCACTGATTTAAATCTGAAGCTTAATGTCTTTTCCTAAAATTACATCTTATGATTTACCAGACTTTCCCTCTTTTTCTGCTTCTCATTTATTTAGTTTCATCTTTCTCTGTGTTATGATAGTCTACGGTAATTCCGAATTTCGAACGTTTATGAGATTCTTTTAATATGAAACTGGGTCTTCACAAACTAGATATGTGAAATAAGTAATACACTACAACTCTTCAACTCTCTGTCTTTATGCGAATAAGAGGGAAAAAAACAGGACTTTCAGGAAGTGTCAAATATTCTCATAGGTCATAATTGTAAAAGGATAATCCTTTTGATATTGCATTAAACATAACATTAGGATCCAGAAAGAATGACGAAATAAAAGTGAAAACATTCAATCAGTTGATAGCTAACGTAAAATCAACTAGGGAAAATGTTACCGAAGAATTCCTTACATAGCAAACCTATCATTTGCTAACAAAAAATTAGATAATTTATCACCTTTCTGGTATTTTCTATTTATAATGACATTAGATGTAACATTTTGAACCAGTAGACATTCACTCCAATTTCGATATTATCTATGACTAAGCAACAGTTAAACCGTAATTAGTATATATTTATTCTTAGTTTTACTTCTCATTATATTAGTGTAACACTTAAAAATTAATACAGATATTACTTAACCGTTCACTTATAATTTTGACTAGTTCATTGATAATTCGAATAGTGTACCGAAAACAAATGATATCTAGGTGGAGTTTTGTTCTCTGAGCTGGATAGTTTGGTTGTGGAGTTGATCAGGTCGTTCAGATGGACGATGAAAGCTCCACGATCAAACTATTCAAATCATAGGACAAAACTCCACCTAAATTATCCACTTTAGCTACAAATCTTTTCCACCACCACCACAAATTATGTCTCTTGCTATCAGCTGTTAAAAAGATTGTGTTGTGGGTACAGCGAGATTTCTGTTCCTTAAGTCTATCATGTTATAATCATTTCAGATTTTGCTTTGCCGTGATATATTATGCCATCCATGATTTGTTAGTCTTTCTTAATGTTTGTAATTTTGTAGTTATAAATTTTATAATTTTCTATTCATCATTATTTGCTTTTTAGTCTATTTCATTTCATGGTCGAGTTAATAAACAAACAGTTGAATTTCGATAATACTGAAGGTGTTTTTAATGAATTGGGTATGTTGCTACCGGTATTATTATTATTATTATTATTATTATTATTGTTGTTGTTGTTGTTGCTGTTGTTGTTGCTGCTGCCGTTGTCGTTGTTGTTGTTGTTGTTGTTGTCAATCAGTCATAATCAACGTAGAGTTTGATGTAAATGTGCATTTGATCAAGTTGTCGTACCTTATTTGCTCGACGAGATGAAACTAATGTAATGAATAAGGAAGGAGTATAAATGGAATGGTAACAATGATAACGTCAAATACTGAATATTGAAATTATTGTTTGAGAGAACTGAATTAAAACGTGTACATGGAGGAATATTGGGACTCAGGATTTAGGATAATGCTGATTTTCAACCATATCACAGAAAATCTCTAACGACTGGTCTCAGTTATCATGCAGACCCTAGCCATGTAGTCTGCATCTAATAAAATAGTTCAATAATACGGATAATGACTTTATGAACGTATACCACATTTTGGTTTGCCCCGCTAAATTTCTTTCAACCTACTGAGGTCAGTGTAACATTGTGGGACATCAATATAACTTACACAATATTTTGCCCATCAATTAACAAGCTACTTTTTTCACTGTCTAAATCAGCTAACTGTATTCTGCAGCTAAACTTTTATTCAGGTACCTTGTGACTATACTATTCCATAATGAAGGATGATGACGTCACTACAAATTATTGTTGGGACCCAAATATCTGGCTTTAGTTTTAAATGTTTCAGTAACCAAGGCCGATTTTATGTTAATCGGTTTACTGCTACAAATTTTCACCCAAGGGTTAATGGTAATGACTAGTTACACAAACCAAAACTTGGTGTAGCTGGGGTTCCAACCCATGCCTTCATGATCCGAAGTCTAATATTTTAACCCGTAAGCATCTTATTTAATATTGAGACCAAGGTGATTCCAGCAGGATCGATTTACATCAAAAATCTGGCCGTATACTTTCACCGTCTGCCCTCTCCCTCACCTCATTTCAACAAAGCAACCATAGAGGAAATTCCATGCTAGGATTGTGGTACTTACCACTTTATGAATGCCCATTCCTTCGGAATTTACTGTTACGGTAATTTTCACATCATGAATCTTAAAGACTGCTACTGCATTCATATGGGTATATATTCTAATCGATATCCAGAAAGAAAGACTTGCGTTAAGTCGGTTTGATGATCCTGCTGCCTGTAGTTAGATACTACTATAGGATTTAATTTGTCCTACAGATATTCCACCGGAACTGTAAATGCGATACTGATGATCCAGAATCTATGTGAATTAAGCTATATTTAGAACAAGGACAATTTGGCTTGAAAACTTTATCTGTTTCTAAACGTAAAAATAACAATTAGATTAGTACAATAATTAAAGGAATTATAGTCATTAAGTGAAACGCGCGAACATTCCGGCCAGTATTGCATGTCTTGTCGAAACGAAAAGAAAACCAATATAATAGGGTAATAATATCCTTCAGTTGGCAGGTTACATTCAACAGGGATAGTCTACAGACACATGAGACCAGATTGATGTGGTGAAAGTTAAGGCAGCGATTTGATTGGCTAGTTATGGATATAACTAACAACTACATTTTGTGTGACGGTTTTTATACATGATTTAAAACACTAATGATTCGGTCTTAGCAAACCTGGTAAATAAGCATAAGTGGTTCCAGATCCTGGAATACTTCCTCCTTAAGAAAATTAAATTATGTTATATAACTAATGGTAATCTGATGAGTAGAGTGGATCAGCTCAACAGCTCTGAATTGAGTGACTGCGCACTGTACATCTGTAGTTATTAAATTACACAAAGTAATCCAAAATCTTTTAGAGGAAACGTCTACAAAGAATTGGATTGTGTTCTCTATCTTCCTTTACTCCTAACGTCTTATTCTTCAATCCCATGTGTTCTTTGTGGAATAGCTTGTGTTCTTGTAGGATTTCGTCCCTATTGAAATGAATTCTCTTCTCCTTTCATTTCTCTCATATGAATTTTCTCGTTATGCTGATATATGTATCTGTTTTTTTCAGGTATCCTTGATCTATTCGGTTTTGAATGCTTGGATGTAAATAGTTTCGAACAGTATTGTATTAATTATGCTAATGAACGTTTACATCAAACGTTTATGCGTATTGCTGTTACGAATGCATGGGTGGAATTAGAAGAGGAAGGATTATCTTTTCAATCTGTAGATAATTTATTGCCAACTGATACTATCACCACCGCCAACGTTACCAATACTATTAATATGAATATTACTGATAGAAATATTGATGAATACAAACCCCGGTTAGATTCATCATTGGAAAAATGTTATAATACACATACTGTGAAAGCGATAGAAACAAATGCCAATTTATTAGAAGAAGTATGTACATTGCTTTATTTGTTCTTATGCTAATTAACACTTTTTGTAAATTAAGTGTAACGCACACAGTTTAACAAACTCAGTTTTGTTATTAGTAATAGTTAGTTGATATAAGGAAAGTATGAACCTCACCAAAATGATTAATTATGTTTATATGGAATGGATTATACCAGTGCAACTGTTGGTAATCTGATTGGACTCCAAATGCACTGGTACGACCGAGAGTGGGAGAGTCAGCTCTCCCTCTCGAAATGCTCTCACATGGCCACGCGTATATAGCCTCTGTCAGCGAAGTCCTACTCACTGCCTTCTCGTGGCGAGGGTGTTGTTTACGAAATTGAGAGGACGAAAAGCGAATATTCTGCTCTTTAACCGGGTTAGTGGACACGGAGAGTCCACCTAGGGGAGTTGGAAAACCCTGATTCCAAACCAGTGGTGTATATGGGCTCCATTAACCTGAAGAAACAAATGGCGTATGAACTAATCGTCAGTCACCGGCTACCATGGGACTGCATCTCCTTACTTTGCTTCACTGCCTTATGGATCAGACCTTTAGGTCGAAGGCTCCGGGTGTGGCCGTCTAAGAGAGCCACCTGTTTCGGTTCGGGCCTTTGGGGAGTTTCACAGCTCTCAAATAAATCAAATGAGATTTGTGTGGTGCACTATGTATCTGGTGCCCCCTTGTGCCAATATCTATGTGTTCAAATAAAATAATAAAAATAAGCTGATTGGCGATAAATTTGATTTTAATGTATCTTGAATAGTAAGTAAGGTAACATTAACATTGATTACTCGGTAGTCCCATGAGATTCAAGAAACGCTTTGAAGGCATCAGTGATCAAAAACCTGTAGCCTAATCATAATATTTGCTCTCGAAAATCATGTTTCACAGACAAAGTAAAACAGAACGGTCTTCTGTATGGTATATACGGCCTTTGGTTGACAGATGAACATCTCACCTACACAATAATTAGCACAAATTGGGAGAGGCTAACCCAGCTTTTCTGATTTCGTGCCGAAATATCATCATACATCAACTCGTTACTACTTATCAGTACCTAAATAACAAAACAATTCATTCATATTTGTCGTTTATCTGAACTATTTAGTAGCTATCCGTTTACCGATATGGAACAGTTTGTTGAACAAAATGGCTTGTATTTACAGATATAGTATTCTATTATTACAGTTTATTCAGATTAGATTGATTTAATGAATATATGACAATCAGTGATAATCTCATTGATATTTTTATTCTACTCTGGTCAGTGTAATATATTGATGTAGGTGGTTGGCCATTTTGTATTATAACGTTTCTTAATCTATCAGTTTATTATCTTGTGTATGTAATAACGTTGTACACCGAAAATCAGTGCTGCTCATCCAAGAAATTCTGTAAATCTGTTTATTGTATTTGATCACCGCTCTACTAATTCCAGTCGGTCTAGTGGATTATTTTCATTGATTAACTCAGTGACCACGTAGACAGATTTGTGCACATGGTTTCAAGCCACACTGTTTGTATGATCTGACCGGTGATAGTAAGCAGCTACTCAAAGCTAATTGGGTTGAGAGTGGGGTTTGAACCCGCAAAGTAACTGTCGAAAGCCGAATGTTTTATTTACTAACTCAATACTTCCCGAAGGCATCTATACCATATATTTCAAAGCATAACACCATTTTAATGTAGATGAGTGATTATCTAAGGATCTTAGACGAATCCCAGCTGTCAGATATTTCGTGGGTTGATTGGATCAAATAAACATCAAGGACGATGTTAAATGACGTGAACTTCTAAACGCTTTTTCAGTTCTTCCATTAGACAGCCTATGTTCTAAGTCTGCTTAGTAGCGAAACAGGTGTCACATAGGTACATAGAACACTTACTCTGAAGTAAAACTTATACAAGACACTAAACCGTCTACTAATTTTTCAACTGATGTTGGTATAATAGGAAATAGTGTGTTGATATCAGCACGGCATTCGACTCATAAGATGGTGGAGAAGATTTGCAGCTAAGTTAATAATTTTGATGGGGTTTTGTTCTATGAGCTGGATGGTTTGGTCGTGGAGCTGATGAAGTCATTCAGATAGACGATGAAAGCTCCAAGACCAAATCATCCAGCTCATAGAACAAAACTCCACCAAAAATACGATCCTTTTATTTTAGCTAGAAATAAATGTAGTAAAATTGTATGAGTAAATGAAAATCAAAAAGAAACATTCCAGACACCAGACATATTTATGTCTTAATATATGACTCAGCAACTACGACCTCACTGGAGACCAAACTCGGAACCTTTAAGTTTTACGGGGAACGGTTAATTTTTAGACCACTCAGTCTGCATTCAATGATTCGACTTTCTAATTTCAATTAATTCACGATATTGCTAAAGAGTACCATGCTAGGCAGAAATAGCTGCTCATTGCCTCTTGTTTTTCAATAGTTGACTGATTAATGTTTATCAATTATGTAAACTATGCAATCCAACAATTTTTTGAAATCCCCAATATTACCAATAATTCCCCCCATTTTTTTATGGTTGTTCATTATTATTAAACGTTTCTCTCTTTTTATAGGTTTGTCTTTTAAATCGTGTTCACAATGTGAATTCTTCCATGAAATTATCTTCAACTATATCCTCTAATCAGCTATTAGATCCACGTGAATTAGATTGGATTAATAAAATGCAATCAGTGTTTACTACACCCAATTGTTCAATTTGTTTATATGATGGTAATTTTTCTTTTCTTTCAAATAAACTTTTCAATATTTATATTCTGTTAATTATTTGTTAAGAATTAAGGTTTTTTTTTGCTAAATTTATTTAATTTCCGTCATAAACGGATTGATGTCAGTAAATTGGTTGCAACTTCTGTTGCAAGTAAGTATCGAACCGAGCTAGCTTCTAGGTTGGCTACCATCGTACCGAAAAGTATAGATGAGCATTGGTTGAAACTCCATGATACCATGAAAATGGCGAGTAAGGCCGCTTGCGTCTTCGCGAAACTTTCCGCTTATAAGCACTGGGTTTCTTCAGGTTACAAAGGTTTGGGAACTAGAGAGTGTACCAACGTCATGGAATGAGTCGATAGTTGTCCCTATCTTTAAAAAGGGTTCACGTCGTTCCTGTAACAACTATCGGGGGATAAGTCTACTTCCGATTGCGTCCAAGCTATTGGCTTCCGTCATTCTTCGTAGGTTGTTCAAAACCCGAGAAAGATTGACTCGCGAGGAGCAGGCTGGGTTTCGTTCCGATCGAGGATGCATTGATCATATCTTCACCCTCCGCCAAATGTTAGAACACCGCCATACTTATCAAAGGCCAACAATCGTAGTGTTTCTTGACATCAGGGCTGCCTTCGATTCGTTGGACAGGACTGTTCTCTGGGATTGTCTATTGAAGAAGGGTGTGCCTGAGAAGTTTATTAACATCCTGAAAGCCCTATATAAAAACACCTCAGGCAGAGTGAGGGCATACAACCACCTCTCTCCATTGTTCCATTCGAGCAGTGGGGTTAGACAGGGTTGCCCAATCTCACCATTACTCTTCAACTTTGCCATCGACGACATTCTAGAAACAGCTCTGATGAATGTAAGTAATGGTGGTGTAGATCTGTTGCCTGGAGAAAAACTTCTCGACCTTGAGTATACGGATGATATTGTCTTGCTGTGCGATAATACTCAAGCCGTGCAATCCGCACTTAATCAGTTGGCAATCAATGTTCGTAGGTACGGTATGTGCTTTGCATCTTCGAAGTGCGAATTACTTTTACAAGACTGGCAGGACCCTGATTCTGTACCCACCCTGGATGGTGAGCAGATAGACGTAGTCGAGAAGTTCGTGTATCTAGGTAGCTACATAAGTGCTGTTGGTGGCGTGAGTGATGAGATCAATGCACGTATAGCGAAAGCCAGAGTGGCTTATGCAAATCTGGGCCACCTTTGGCGTCGTCGTGATGTTAGTCTGGCTGTAAAAGGTCGGATCTACAATGCGTCGGTGAGAGCAGTTTTGCTCTATGCTTGTAAAACCTGGCCTCTCCGAGTTGAGGATGTTAGACGACTCTATGTGTTTGATCATCGTTGTCTCCGAAGGATTGCTGACATCCAGTGGCAGCACCATGTTAGTATTGCAGAGGTTCGGTATCGTGTGTTCGGGCACAGAGACGATAATCAAATTAGTGTCACCATCGTGAAACACCGACTTCGGTGGCTTGGACATGTTCTCCGAATGTCGTCCCAGAGAATTGTTTGCCGACTCTGGGACTGGTTGAAAAAAGCGGAGAGGTGGTCAGTGCATGGCATGGTGTCGTGGCATGAAAGAAAGCTGCAAAGGGCTGGCTGGGGTCCGAGAGATGGTGCTACACAGTGGCTAGAGACGTTATCAGATATGGCTCAGAATAGGAGCCAGTGGCTATCCTGCTGTAACCTTTTACTTTCTTCATAAAAAGTTGTTGTATCTTCCTTAACTGAAAGATTTCTTATGATTGTACCTTTCTGTTTTCCTCATTATTATTATTACGTTACCATACACTAATATGTGGTCGTTATTATCCTTTTTCTTCTTATACGCACCCTACATTATTTTTCTGTTCCTATTCTCATATGTATCTGGTCCCCCCTTGTACCAATATTTATGTGTTCACATTGAATTCAATAAAATTCGTATTCAAAGTTCATGGAGTTCTTATTATTTATTTATTTATATATTTACGCTTGTTACCCGTCATGGAGGAGTATAGGCCTCCCACTATCATTACCCATCTAAGTGTCCTGAGTAATCCTTTTGTTGTCTGCTCCCGAACTTCGGCTCAGTGTGATCGGGTCGGTGTTCTCCGTGTTGTATTTGAGGACCATGCTTTTTTCTTTTTGTATGTTGAGGCCTACTGTTGCAGAGATTTTTATTATATTGGCTGTCTTTACCTTATATACAATATTATTTCGTATAAAATATACTATAAATCAAGTATAATAGATGGTAGATATTTCATTAACAAACTAATAATTATTTTTAGTGGAATAGTACAAATAATAGTACTTAGCCCTGGTACGGCCGATTATGGGAAGAGTCCTCTCTCTCTCTCTCGAAATAACGAATCAAGTTCAGTATTGAGCATCACAAGCTATTTGTCGGTTATAAAGAAATCTTAATATCTGACTTCATGTGAATTTTTGTGTTGATAATATTGTCTAAGAATATAATGTGGACTTTACTATTAAATCATTTAGTTCAGAGAATGTAATTTCAGAAAATCTCCCTCATTTATTCTTTTTTTGGAATACTTCCGTATGGCTACAAATTTTTCGTTATGAGATCCACAACAAATTATGTATGTTTCTATCTCGGCAATTGGTTACTATGGAACCGCATCTCGTAACTTTGCTCAACTGCCTCATGGATTGGATCTTTACGTCGAATGCTCGAGGATTGTTCCCTTAAGCAATTAACTACCTACCAGAAGAAATCACTGGGTTGTGATCACTGTCAAACGTGTGCCGGCTACCTCCAACCACCATCTCATCTCAACACAGAGCACACGATGTCCAGTCATCTAGACCAGTGGCCGCGTTGCAACTTAGTCTGTAGAATTCTATCTGCATGAAAGTGGATCTGACACACTTAACAATGATCACTACCCAGTGGTTAGCCAATTGTAAATGGTATTGTGTGATTTTGAAGGAAATGGTGTATTCACTCCACCTTATTGTCGTTTTTTTAAATAACTATTTTCAGACCAGATTGTTCGATCACCTCGTATGACCAATACTAAGAAACATACACAACCAACATCTTGTCATGTAATCAACAAACAAACAACTTCTAAACCATCTCCGTCAAAATTTAAAACTTATTCAAAATCAGCATGTGATCGTTTCATTGTGAAACATTATGGTGGATCTGTTACATACTCTGTTTCAGGCTTTGTGACTAAAAATCTTGATCGTCTACCAGTACATTTATTGACATGGGTAAAAGACTCTTGTACTACTACACTTGATGGTGACAATAATAATCCTCCTACTACAAATAATAGTAATAATAATAATAATAATCTTATCTATTTAATTCTAAGTCATGCATTAGATACAATTATGAATAATAATTCAAAGCATCAAATGAAAAGTTCAGCACAGATACGATCACCCTTACGACAAATAAACATTATTAATGATAATCAAATAAATAACAGTTCATGTAAACAACTCAACTCATCAATTGTAAATAACATTTCAGGTAATTGTTTATATTTTAGTATTATTTAGTTATTGAAATTGTAATGAATTAATAACTTAATGCTGAATATTTGTAAATAGTCAACTGCAAATCCTTGTCTCATATGAGTTTTGTATGGAAAATTGGGGCATTGCTTAACTTGTTTGTTCTAGTTTCTATATTGCTTATTCTAGTTAAGCCACGTTAGATCATTCTCTGTAACTAATTGTTACATTTCGTCCTATTCATGACTCATCAGCCGAAATGTACTTGCATTCAAATGAGTTCTGTTATTCACATTGAAATTTGAGTCGGATTATGATTGGTTAAAAAACTTAAGTGTTATCCTCTAGGCTACTATATTACAATAGTCACCAATATGTTCAATGCCTATGATGTTTCTTAATTCCACTGCCATCTACTGTTCAACATGTAATCAACTTATAGCTACATCATAAGTTGAACTTATCCATTCAAAAAGCCTATTTGCAAAGAGAAGGCTTGATTAATTCGATTTTTAATAGTATCAGTGGTGAGTAAAATACAAACTATAATCCTAGAGAAGCAGAAAACCAATTGAAATATTCAAAGGCAATTTCAATGAATAGAATAAATGGAGAAGAGAAATGTAGAGAATCTAAAGTTAACTGATGGATTTTTCAATGGTTGAGATCATGAATCAATCGAAGCTAGATCACCATGGGAAACCTGGAAGCACTGGACGGCCGTTTCGTCCTATTGTGAGAAACCATTGAAAATCAAATCGCACTGGACAGATGTTTCATTCTTGTATAGAACTCTTCAATAATGCAAACCCATAACCCTACTAAAGGTCGGACCAAGGACCTTCATGTCTTGTGGCTACTGCTTAACGACAACAGTCACTGATTCAGATCCCTGCTGGGATCGTGGGTGTTCATTTACGTTGATTCCTGTACTGGGACTAAATATCTGTTCAGCGATTACTGGTTTACAGTGGTACCCAAGCTGAAATCCATCTGTGATGAATACAACTTACAAATTAAACAAATCTCCACCCCATCCTTTCAATTGTCCAGATTTTTCCTTCATTTAGTCATGTCTAATTCATTTATATCGATTTCAGGTGAGTCGTAATTGTAACCTTTCTTTACTCTTCATTCTCTTCGATCATTTTATTATTTTACATAAAGGCGATGATCAGCATAATGTGAATAATTCCATTTCTCCTACAAATAATCGATTGAATGCTAACAATACACGTCGTTTGAATACCGTATTTGGTAATTTTAAAGTAAGTCCAACATTCGAAAAATAAACATGGATCATTTGAGTCATTGAAATTATGCAATAAAATGTTTCCAATTATTCAATACAAATATATAAATAATTGAAGCATATGTATGTTGAGGGATTATGTTAAACCAGCATACAGACAAACATGTGAAAAAATCGTTTATTCACTTATGTCGAGCCAAATACGAATATCTTCTACTCTTAGTAGCCAAGTTTCGCAGCCATAAAGTAAAACAGAACGGACTACCGTGCAGTATACTCGTCCTTTTGTTGATAGACGGATATCTCGCCTTCGCCATAGATGATGTAAGTTGGCAAAAGCCAAGCGAGCTTTTCGAATCCGTGCTGAGATTTCGTCAGACACCAACCCATTAGGGCTGATCAGACTTCCAAGATAAGTGAAGTTGTCAACGCGTCCGACTACTTCACTCCCCTACTCTTGGTTGAGGTATTGACGCAGATCAGTCCTGAAGCAACAAATTGTATTTAGAGGGAAAGAAGCGCATCCCAAGCATTCTAGAATTGTTGCTTAGTGCTACCAAAAGACTGCATTTAACCAGCGTCTTCACCAAACAGGACTATATCATCTGCGTATTCTAAATCGATAAGTGGACCACCTGCTAGGAGATCAATGCCCGAAAATTCAGTCGGTGAGAGCGTTATTCCCATCAGTAGATCTATGGTTTAAATTAATGAAACATTCAAACAACTTGTAGACAGAAATTATTCAGAATTAGTGATTGATACATTTGTTTATTGAAATGGAATGCTGAGATGAAAATATATCCAGATGCACAACTGTGTATCTCGTAACATATTGAATAATTCAATTCACTCGATCGGTTCGGTTTAAGGATCTGATCTTTGAGGTAATTGCCCGTGCTAATTGTGAAGCAATAAGGATGAAAGATATCTGCATATCGAAAAAAATTATTATGTGGACGAAAGAAATACATATGTTCATATTGATTTGACTCACAGTCAAGAAAAATAACAGATCATTAAGGATGAGAAATGCTTGGTGCATAACCTTTAAGGTTCCTCTTTTTGAGTAATTGGCAAAATGAGGAGGAATATTATAACCAGTTGTATATCCTGTGCAAGATAATTGTGGATTTACACGTTAGACAAGTTGGTGTATTGTAGTTAGTCTAGCATTATCGTTAAGCTTGTCTATAATAGAGTTTTAGAGGATTTTGTCTGCGCCAACTACACAAGATTTATTCTATCCTGGTAATTTTTGCAGTTGTTTTTGTTGTGTTTTCATCGTTTCTTTTCATTGGTTATAGATTACTATAATTGTTTTGTAATGATACCAGAAATAACCCTATTCATGTGTTCATAGGAATTCCTATTCTCCCTACTAAGATTCAATAGATTTCAATTGATGTCTCATATTGTTATAATCTGAGGAGTCCCATACTAGGACGAAACGGCCGTCCAGTGCTTCCAGGTTTTCCATGGTGGTCTAGCTTAAATTAACTCATGATTTCATTCTGTGGAATTTCTAAAAATCTCCACAAATCCCTTCTGATTATAATCTTTATGACAACTACCCGTCTAAAACAGTTTATTAATCGTATCATTTTATACAATTTAACCTTATCATTATTTGGCCTAGATTCTTTTGAATAACAACATGTCTAGTCCTTTTTATTTACATAAAATTTTTATGTACAGAATTTGTTTTCGTTTTACCAATTTGTTCTTATTAGAATAAATTAATGAAACCAATCTAAGTAACTGCTATAAACATTTAGTTCATTTCACAATTTGAAATCATGAGTCAATTGAAGCTAGACCACCATGGAAAACCTGGAAGCACTAGACGGCCGTTTCGTCCTGGTACGGGACTCCTCGGCAGTGCGCATCCACGACCCCGCACCCGGCGGGATTCGAACCCAGGACCTACTGGGTTCGCGCGCGAGCATTTAACTATTAGACCACTGAGCCGGCATCCAACAGTGTTAATGTCTAGTTCATTGTCGATCTGCGTACACACACACACACACACACTGGATATATTTTCATCTCAGTATTCCATTTCTATAAACAAATGAATCAAACACTCATTTTGAATGATTTCTAAGCATCTGTCTACAAGTTGTTTGAAGGTACCACAACTTTAAACCACTTGGGATAATAATGTCAACCAACTATTACTGATTGTTTTTATTGTGATCAGGATCTTAAATTTTCTGTTTTTTCTTAATTATGTTTACAGTTGATCGGTTCTGTTGTGTCTTTATGGCCCGCTGTAATCTATTCGCCAATCAAAATATGACTTATTCGCTCTTATACTGTACTAAACCAATGACATCCGACCGGTCTGATCAGCCTAGCGTCCTTATTGATCCTTTGCTTGCCTAACCCATCCAGCTGAGCCCAGAATGCCAACAACAGCCTCCACTATGCGAATCATTTATTTCAGACATACTGGGTTTATATATCAACCAGACAGACCGCAACGCAGCATAAAATAGGAAATAACATTTGTACACAATAAAGCCAAAAAGTGACTGTGAATGTGGGAGGCAGTAGTCAATAAACTGACGATAACTTAATAACAGTATTTAGTGTCATAATAGTCTATAGGTCAAAATGGAGCTTATAATAAGATGAATATAAATATACACAATGTAATTACTGAATAGTTATACCATAAGAATATATAGATAATATTAGTCTATTAAAAGGTCTCAGACGTCACTAGGATATAACTGGTTCCTATTTGGTTGTAGATATTTACAGTGCATTGCCTCAGTCTAATGACTTTTTTAGTTATAATTTAAATATGCTACTTGTATTATTTGAGAATTTAAATAACATACTGTTTTGATTTGTTTGTTTTTGTCTTCTTCAATAAAGTCATCTGTAGATCAACTGCTTGATTGTCTCAGTTGTCATAATTTATTTTTTATACGTTGTATTCGACCGGATTTACCTTCTGGAATCAATTGTTCAACTATCAACTCATTATCCATTATTGATCGTAATTATGTACAAGATCAACTTTTAACTAGTGGCCTTTTAGCTGCATTGGAAGTTTTACGTTCAACATACTATGCAAAGTAATTATTGATTTTTATAAATTCATTGTTCATATGTAATGTAGTGTGTTGGGAAGTGATTTTTCTTAGTCGTGACAATCTTTCATAGATGGTTTTTAATGAGGTTTATAACATGAGTTTGGTATTATTCCACACTTCGATTAGTCATTAATCTTCTGGAAGAGATTTGGACAAACTACTCATCAATAGACATATTACAATTGTGTCAATATGTGTTGGTAGGTGTTGATAGAGTTTATCGTGATTGTGGATTTTTAGCTCACTGTTTCAGTGTTATTTTCTCTGAAGTTGGATGGTTTAAATTGTTGAGCTTTGATTTTTGTTCTCGACAACATTATCCGAACTTACTTTAGACGGTCAGAGGTCGATTCAACATGTGTACGAAAACACAAAGGCAATCAAAACGAATTGTCTTCTTCTAAGAAGCGCACTTCTGCCTGAATTAGGCATTGATGAATTCATCCAAAACGACAGTTAAAACTCCGCAATCAAACTTTCTGGCACAGAAAACTCAACATAACTAAAAGAATTATTATATCTTTATTTCATTGATTTACCTACCGGAGTGTGTATGTGAACGTGACTTACATTAGCTATACTTCATCAACAAGATATCACCACTAGTAAATGTTAGCGGGACATAGATTGGATTAAAGTATGCTCAATGCACGACTGCTTTGGTGCACGCTGATTGGCTAATTCTTATCCAATCAGCGCTGGACGATACTTGGAGAACAATCTAGAAATCTCATGTAAAAACTATAAATATACCAACGTTTTTCCTATTGTGCTTCTTACTTTCATCTAACTTTGTTATTTGGAATATATTCTCTTTCCGGTTCAACCGTGTTCTGATTTGAGGACTTGTCGAGTGAATTGGTGTCCGACATTATTAAGCAATAGGAATAGCTGGGTTGTAATAAGAGAGAATTATAACAGTAAATTTATCCAGATAGATAGTAAAAAACGTTGAACTATGTCCACTTGACTTTAGATAACGATGAGTAACTGTGTTATAGATGAAAAGTTTGAAGGTGTCACATTTGCGGTTGTTGAAATGAATAAATAGAATACCGATTGATAAACGATATGCAGTAATGTCAAGTGACTGTGTGTGACAACTACTCATAAGATCTGATTATTAACTCGAAATCTCCAGAATGAATATAAAACGACAAAACTACTAGCCATTATTATGTAACAAAATAATATGCTTATGAACCAATTACCAATAAAAGAATATAGATGATTAGATTTTATAACTGATTAAAAGAAAACGATTCTGTAATTCTTTTACTCTTCAACGGATTAGGATATAAGTAGTTAGGTTTAATTCTTATTCATCATATCAGCAACTTATCTAGTTTTTGTTGACTTCTATGTACATAATATATCATTTAGTAGGATTACACATCTATTTTTTTGTTAGGTATACATACAAGGAGTTTATTAGTCAATACAGAGTATTTTGGCAATTAAATCCTCATCCACCAGCTAACCAATTAATGGAAACTGAATTCTCTTTATTAAATTCATGGTATCTTAAGTTAATTCAACTCACTCGTTCAACATCTAAACGAACTCAACTTAAATTACGTCGAGAAACAAGTAAGTTGTTGTAGGTATTCATTTTCTGTTTGAGTAATGTTTTGTTTTCCAGAGATAATCACTATCTCGGTTAGACAACTTTAACTTAAAATCCTCTGAAAAACCAAGGGGTACTGGATATATTTTTTGCACTAATGTAAGACTTTACAGCGCTGTGCATTCGTGATCCTCTGTGAATCATTGTAAAATTGGAAATATAAATCATGAGATGCTAACTGATTATTCTGAAGTTAAAGCGCTATCTTTTGAGTCCTGAAAATCATTCTAGGTATATATTGTTGATGATCCCCATAACAAACCGAAATTTCTACCCAATACTATGTAGTTTTCATTGGTATCCTCAACGAATGTTAATCTGTAGAGCGAACTATCTCCAACTTGAACAACCTCTGTAAAACGTTTTTTTTATTAATGTATGGGTCAGAATCATGGTGATTTCATATTAACTTGACGTAGGTGTTCATTACAGATTGACATCAGCAGCTGGAAACCCAAGGAGCATTTAACAGTTGCTGTTCTTTGAAGTGATTAGCCTAAGAAGATTCCAGCTAACTATGATGTTCGTGTATTGTATTAAGATAATTGGAGTAATGGTTAATTAGTTAAGATTTATTACTGAATTATTTGAATAGTAAGGATAAAACCCTTATCCCCACCATTAACTTTGATTTATTTGAACACTTAATAGGTACTAAAATCATGCAAACTGACTTTGTCAGTTAATCACAATGAACATATAGTGTGACACAGGTAAACGTTGGCCCAAGTTGCCATGTTAAACTAAGATGACTGAATGAAATTAAGAAAATGAACAGAAAATGAATTGATATAGTTTAAGAAGAAATGAGAACGTATGTAGAGTCGAATATCCAGAGGAAAATAAAAACTTTATCAGTGAATTGTTGTTTTCCCACATAAATCAGCTCGAGTCATCTCATTGGAAGACTCTTGGTAATATATTATTAACTACACTATCGTGTAGATAATTACCGATTTAAAACATAAATAAAATACAAACATCCAGAATAGAGTTCCGTTTTTGGGAATTAGAGTAATTCACTTCATACTAACGGTATATAGTCGTTATTAGTAAGTTTGATAATGTTTGAGCACCGCAGAGTAATGTAAGTGATTTCCAGCTACTTGTATCTTTCAATTATGTATGGTGTTTTGTTATTACCTTTTGGACAATCTAATGTGGTTATTGGAGGTAGTCGATAGGAAGCTTTCCTTGACTTAGGTTTCATACTAGTTGCCACTCATTATCATGATATGCCTATAATCGTAAGAAAATTGATGTTGTCTGGTAGATTCTATTCCATGTCACCCAACTTCATCGTTAGAGACGTTAACACTGATCTATTCGAATTAAATGTTGTAGTTTTCAAATTGGAATCAGTTGTTATTCACTTCTCTTCCTACAATCTTTTGTTAATGATAGTTAGTCATTCAGTTAAGTAAAACATCATAGGACTCTGGTGCACATGTATAGGAAGTGGATAATGTAGAAATCAACACTTTAACTTTTATAATCAATGATATTGTTCGTAAATATCAATTCCTGACAATCACATATCAAACTTCACTGTCTGATATCTTGTGATTTAGTGAAATATATGGTTCTGTTGGTAAGTTGATTGTTATCAGTACAAATCTTTATCGATTATTGTATTAAATGAGCTTGATCATATCAGCGAATAGAGTGGATTGTCCAGTGTTTCAAACAACTCTTCATTCAACTATTCAATTTTAGGTTCGAACTTTGTTCCATTTATTCTGATTTGAACATCTAAATGATATCATTAACTATTACAGAAAGGAGAAAATGTCATCACCATTTGATTATATCAGTCTATTGTTTAGAAAAAAACATTGATAAAGAAGACTTAATGATTAAACTCTTCAGGTCATAAAAAGTAGTTTCACCTATGAAATGCATGAATATATGATGAAGTTTTGTTCTCTGAAGTTTGTGCTGGTAATGTCGTTCAGAAGAACGATGAAAGCTTCACAACCAAACCATCCAGCTCAGAGAACAATACTCTATCAAAATCATCCATCTGAGCTACAAGTCTTCTTTATCATCTCAGCATGAATATATACTTAGTTACTTGTTTTGGTATATTGAAGAATAATTTAACAATGTTCTTTCTTTTTTGTTTGAAAAAAGGTGAATCAACCATTCAACAACAACAACAATTTGTTCTTATTATGTTAACGCTTGGATTAAATATAATTCCAATTAATTGTTATTATGAAACATCACTTTTAAATAAAGAGAATTTAGATATTTCTAAACAGATATCTATACAATTTCCAATTATTCATCAATTTGGTCGTACATGTATTCATTTAACAAAAAGTCAATTTCAACATTTAATTACCTTGAAAGAATTCATGTTAAATCGTAATGTGAAAGTGATACAACGTTGTAAGTTACATTTTATATATGTGAATGTGCTCATCCACAATTCTATCCCGCAAGATTCGAACCCAGGACCTATCGGTCTCACGTGCATCCAATTAACCTCTAGACCACTGAGCCGTCTGGTATAAAACGGTGTTAATGTTTAACTTCAACTAATCCACGAAATTGAGCGACACATCCACCATTGTCTTCAGTGAGTTACTATCTCACAAAAAACCCAGTTGAAGTCCATTGGTCACTGCTTCTCACTAGAACAAAACGGCCGTCCAGTGCTTCCAGGTTTTCGCTGGTGGTCTAGCTTCAATTTACTCATGATCTCAACTATTAAAACTATTTTATATTTATTATTATTGTTATTATTATGGATGTTAAATCTTTATTATGAGATTGTGGAGATTGTCGAGTTTCATTGAAACCATAAATCGATCTACGTTAGACCACCACTGAAATTCTGGAAGAACTAGACAACCGTTTCGTTCTAGTATAAGACTCCTCAGCGGAAATCAAAGCTGGGACCTTCTATCTCGTGTGTAAATGCTCCATCTTTAGACCACTGCGCGGGCATCCAACGATGTAAGTGTTTAACTTTATTTAATCCAAGACACTGCTCAACCATCTTCGGTGGGTAAATGTTTCACACCCGACACCTGTTAGCTCGATTGGTCATAGCTTCTCACTAGAATTCCGGAAATTTCCTCTCGACGCTAATGAACACATGGTAATTTCCAGTATTGGATTGTGGAGACTATTGAATTTCATTGAAACTATGGACTGATCAATGTTAGATCACCAATGAAAGTTGGTCGCGCATTGTTATGGATTTATTGGGATTAGATATTAACTCCATTGGATGCTAACTCGGCTGTTTACGGGTAGGCGTTCCGATAGGAAACCGGCTAGCCTGTGTTCGATTCCCAAATTCGAGGTCGTAGATGCGTATTGTTGAGGAGTCGCATACCAGGGCGAAACGGCCGTCCAATACTTCCAGGTTTTCAATGGTTGTCTAACTTGGATTGATTCATGATTTCAATGAAATATTAAATCTTTTGTGCCTTCAATCAGTTAGTCAGTCATAAGGAATATTTGGAGACTGCAGAAAATATATCCTGGAACAAAATGTTACAATTCTCACATCTAACCTCACCCAAATATGAAGTTAACTAAATGAATCGTAAAATAATGACTACATTTGTGCCAGTTCGATTGATTTTGTACGATTTCATTGATATTCTCTAATCATGATTTAAGGTAGTTCATTGGACTATAACTTGTAACCAGGCAATTTATGTACATTAAAATATAGTTGAAATTAACATTTTAGTTACTCAACTTGTAAACCGCTGGTCACCCCATTGTTTAATAATAGTTCACACTCTATTCGGATGTTAGTTAATTGAGATAATGTCTGCATATTGAGGATGATTGGATATATGTATCACATATTACAACTGCAATATCCTAATAGTGGTTGATAATTTCATTAACCCATTTACCATCGTGAAATAAGCTATTCCGACTTTAGATGATGTAATAAATTGGTTAATGCTTTGTCTATATAATTAAACTTTAACAATCCATATCTATTATTAGACTTATAACAGTAATAATCAATATTCTAACATTATATATTGTTTATAACCGATCACAATTGGGTGAAGTTTCACCATAATTTCTAACTCTCAACATACAATTGGCTTACCATCTGTTGTTACGTAATAACTCTATCTTTTATTCATTCATTTAAACACAAACATTAGTACAAGAAGGCACCAAATAGATATGCGCCATTCAATTTGTGTGAGGGCTGGGATACTACCCGGGTGGCCAGACCGAAGCACGTGGTTTCCTTAGGAGGCCACATCCGGTGCCTTCAACCTAAAGGTCTGATCCACAAGGCAGTGGAGCAACTTTAGGAAATGCAGTCCCATGGTGGCCGGTGACCAACGATTAGTTCATACGCCATTTGTTCCTTCAGGATACTGGAGCCATTCGTTAGCTATAAGTACTTGATCGACATTGGTTATATATGATGGAAAGGTCAAGTGAATAATGCTGAAGTTAGATGTAGGATACCAAGTAAATATGACAAATTAGTTTGTTGAGTTTTAAGTCTATCGACCGTGGTATTTGGAGTGTGTTATGTATGCCTAAACATCTATCAGGGTTTACAATGTTGACTGGGATAGGAATAGGTTGGACGTTATGAAATCCAAAATACGTCACACTGTATCATCAGAAAATTTACTGATGAGCTGTTTGTGTACAACCCCTGAGCACAAATTCATACTGTCGTACAGGTAACACACTTTATGCAGTCAACAGTTCTTAAACGATGATCATACATTGTAGCTGTTAATTCAAGCATATATATTTAATAGTTGATATTATTTTTTAATTAAAAGTTTGGTTTTTAATAAGAGTTACCTGTGTTATATGAATCTTCATCTAAATTTGAACGAGTAGTTAAGCATCGAATGTTTGGAAAACATTACAAAAGAAATTATATTTGTGAACATATTATCGATCGAAATTAAAAATAACCCAACGTTTTATTCGTCAGTCTGATCTGAATTTTCTCTGAAGAAACTCAGATCAAACTGACGAATAAAACGTTGGGTTATTTTTAATTTCGATCGATGATTTGTTCACGAATATGATTCCTATTTTATGTTAGCTATGCTAATCAATCTTTCCTCGATCATATGTTTTCGTCTGTTATTCTTGATTTCTTCAGTTCTTAAAAGATGCCTACGATATAAAGCTGCTGCATGTCGAATTCAACATTGGTGGCGAAAAATACTGAACTATCGTAAGAATATATCTTATGATCAATTACATAGTATAAATCTTGTATCTTCCTTGTCTAATAATGATATTATTAATAACACTACTAATCAACCTGATAATAAATATACTCTCAATTCAAATATACCGACTATTGAAACAACACAATTAAAAGAGGAGAAAACTGTCCAATCTACATCACCATTATTATCATCATCATCACGATCGCGATCATCATCACCGACATTCATCATAGAATCAGTTGATCATTGGCCAACATATCAACAACATATTCTATCACGTCGTTATTTACCAATCAGAAATGATCATCATTATCATCATAATTTAATTAAAAAACAATCCATTTTATTAAATTATTTAATACCATATTCGCATAAAAATCATATTTTAAAATTTTTTGAAACTATAAAACAACCTATTCAAGGTATTTATGATATTTTATTGTAAAAATGATGCAAATCCACTATATATGGTTATTTTTATTTATTTATTTATTATATTTGACCAGTGAAAACTTATCTGTCAAGATGGATATAAATGATCAAAGTATACAAACTAAGAATGATTCCATTGAAATCAGTTGTAGATATGTATGAACTCTCTCTCTTTATATATATATATATATTAGCCCCCAAATGCCATGGTACAACTGAGAGTGGGGAGAGTCAGCTCTCCCTCTCGAAATGCTCTCACATGGACACGCGTATATAGCCTCTGTCAGCGAAGTCCTACTCATTGCCTTCTCGTGGCGAGGGTGTTGTTTACAAAATTGAGAGGACGAAAAGCGAATGTCCTGCTCTTTAACCGGGTTGGTGGACATGGAGAGTCCACCTAGGGGTGTTGGAAAACCCTGATTTGAAACCAATGGTACACATGAGCTTCAGGATCCTGCGGGAACAAATGGCGTATGAACTAATCGTTGGTCACCGACTACCATGGGACTGCATCTCCTTACTTTGCTTCACTGCCTTGTGGATCAGACCTTTAGGTCAAAGGCTCCGGGTGTGGCCGTCTAAGAGAACCACCTGCTTCGGTTTGGGCCCTTGGGCAGTATCACAACCCTCACATATATCAAATGAGATTTGTGTGACGCATATGTATCTGATGCCCCCTTGTGCCAATATCTATGTGTTAAAATAAATCTCTTCATTATACTATAGCTAAGTGATTGGTAAATATATATTAAATCCTCTCTTCATGAAAAAGTTTATAAGATGTAGTGTTAATGATTTATCTCAATTTAGTGAAAATTCTTATTTTAACATTTGGTAAATAAAAGAGGAATGAAATGAGCGGGAAATTTTCTTTTCAATTAGTTTTTTCATCATGGCTCTACACTAATATGTATATGATTTACACTAGTGAAATCAGTCAGTTAGTCAGTAACAACGTAGAACTTCGTACTTACATACGTACATCAGTTCGAGTTGTCACACCGAATTAGCACAGATATCCAGTTGTCGATTCGAATCCCGTAGTGGTAGTAAGAGTATAAGCAGTAATCGGAGACATTAAGGTTTGAAGATGTTATTCAAGGAGTATAATCTAGTGAAATAAGTTTAGAAGAAAAAAAAACAAGGGATATGAAAAATTCAGAAGATTAGAATTTGGGAGAACACAAGGAGTGGATGCACCTGCACCATTGAAAACGATTTTGAGCTATGTCATTCAACGTCTCTAACCATCGGTTACTATCATCTCGCGGTCCCCAACCAGGTAGTCTACACCTACCAACATGACTCAGTCCACTTGTCAGTGACTTCATGAAATAATACTCATCGAGTAGACACGTTACGTAATAATTACATAATGACAAATCGATTATAAATTAACATTGAATGATTGGAAGAAAGAGGATTAATAATAATCAAAGTTCGTCATCGTATAACAGATAACCATCCATCGTGATTGAGCAAAGGACAGGTAAGAGTGATTAAGAGTTCTATTCTCGCTGATTTGGCGGATACAGGTCATCGTGTTGAACTGGATAAAGCTTTTAAGGTTATCTACTATATTCCATCAAATTCGCCACATGGTTTATGAGCGTGTCTTTTTTATATTGCTGAATCCATTGCAATCCATGTTCAAAAACCTAACCTTCGCATCCAAAAGAAGTTTGTACAACCGTTCTCGATACGTTGGCCATCGGTATAGGGGCGTTTGTAACAGAACATTGATAAACTATTTCCATACTCCTTCTATTTTTGTATTTTACTTATTTTCAACATTCGTCTCTTGACTCTTACATAACTACTATTCTACTGACCATCCATTAAAATATTCTACTTCTCTTTTTCATATATTATGCGACGTAGCAACTTCTTGATTATCGAATAATTACTTTGATTATTATTAATCTTCTTTCTTCCAATTACCCAATGTTAATTTATAATCGATATTTCATTATGTCATTATTACGTAACGTATCCACTCGATGCGTATTATTTCATTATTGTAAATCATACTTGTATAATTAGTGTAGAACCATAATGAAAAACTAATTGAAAAGAAAAATGCAAATACGTTTGGAGTGATGATGATGTCTTTGGTTGTAACATCGTTATTCACAAACGTCCCACTCATAGAGACTGTAGAATATATGGGTGAACAACTGGTCAAAAATGGAATTGAAACTACACTTCCAATTAATGACATGAAAGAGTTATTACTCAAATGCACCGTGAATGTGAATTTCGAGTTCAACGGAGAAATATCTAGACAAACAGATGGTATGGCAATGGATTCACCAGTGGGCTCTATACTAGCTGATATTTTTCTAGCCAAACAAGAAAATGGTCCGCTAAAAAAGATTATTCAAAAATTTGCATTTTCCTGTCGATATATCGACGATACGTTCATCCTCTGCAAAAATAATACATCACAGCAAGAGGTTCTTAAGCGGGTTAATGAAGTGAATTCAGCTACTTAGTTTACATCTGAAGAAGATAGTGATGGTCGATTAGCCTTTTTGGACGTTCTCTTAACTAAGCGAGCCGATGGATCGTTAAAAAGGAACTTAAACAGAAAAAGTACCCGGACTGGGCAGTATACGCATTTACTTAGTTTTGTACCTCTACAGTACAAACGAAGCTTGATGAAAATCCTTAGTTACCGAATACGCACTATATGTTCTGCGGATATAGTTGAAGGTGAGCCAAACACCTTGCATAATCTTCAGGAAAACGATTGCCCTAGAAAGTTTATAATTAAATATATGATCATAAAGATGAAAATAGGCGAAATACAAACGGTGTAATAGAAATCCCTGTTCATGAACCTACAATCCAGAGGGGATGCGGCAAGTGAAATATTAGCTTAGAGATTACGCAGGACAATGCAAAAATCTTTTAACACCGGAGAACTGCGATCAATGTTTTCTACGCACCCAATGGTGATACCTAGGCTAAATGATGAATTGCCACCTCATTTTGTATTTATTAGTTCGACTGATCCTGTGGAGGAAGTCATATTGGTTGAAGTTCTAGGGATTTACATTTTCGTGCTTGTGAACGCCTCCCAGCATGGCTAAACAAAGGTTTGATGAAGAAAGTGAACAGCTCGATATTGGCCCATTTAGTATAAACTGGTCATACTGCCAATATAAACAATCTTAAATTCATATACTTTAAATGATGTACTTTGCCCTCAACCTGGCCATTTTTCGGACTAATTATTTGGATATATAATTGTAGAACTTGAAGAGAATTTATCGAAAAGAAAATTCTTCGTTCAAATATTAGTCATTGAATATAATGGGGATCTTTAAACTATTGTGAAATACAGTTCAGTTATTGAATACTCAAATGATTATGAGTTACAGGTTCTTTCGTGTCTTGGTACCGCATGACGAATGTTACATACGAAGTCACTAATCAGAGTTTTAATTTTTCTCTACTTTGGATCTATCATCTCTTCTGTAGCCTACTGTACTCGACTTGATTTATCATACGTCTAATTAGCACCATTGACCTTGAGCTAACCCAGCTGTGTTCCTGTTGGTTCATTACTCTCAAACTTTACCTTAATTTCAAAAGTCAGCAACCAGCTATTACTATGTACTGTATTTCATACAGATGTAGTTTATATACAGATATCCTGAACTGGATTATACCAAAAAATGGAAAATAACTTATACTTGAACGAGTCAAAAGTAGCTGTGAATATCTGTAAGTGATAGACTGGGAATAAATTAGGGAAAGAAAGCAGCCTAATAGTAGTTAATAGATTAAACAAAAGCCTATGATAAATAAAATACATAGATACAGTAGTTTAGTTACTCAATAATTATATAACAAAAATATAATTAATTAATAATTTGGAAACCAGTCCCAACTTTTACGATATTCGTTGCATTACAACAGGTTCAGTACAACTAAGATGAAATTCAAATGAGCAATCAATATAGCGCCGATTATAGAAGGAAGAAAAGAAGATCTTTTACTTTATCATGAAAAATAAACCTTATTACACTGCACCCTCACATTACCTACTTACATCTGTTACCCCTCGTGGAGTACCATAAGTCACCCATCAGGATTTTCCATCGAATTCTGTCCCGGGCAGTGCTTTGCAGTTGTTATTCATTTTTATGTCTGCTTCCAATTGCCGACGTAATATGCTCCTCGGTCTTCCTTTATATATGTAATTGATATTTGGATAGTTTACGAAAACGTTTGAAAACTTTCATATATGTCATCAACCCAATAACTTACGAGTTGGAGGACACGTTAAGATATGCTGTTTAGGTGTGTTTCACACGATAATCATGAAACATAAAGTCTCAACAATTGGCGATGGGGATTTTGGCGAAAAAAATAATACAACAATTGGTGACTCAGGTTTTGAAAGGAAATAAGCCATAATATTTGCTGGTGATTTTTGAGTTAATATTATTACTATTAGCAGTAAGAAAATGGCGATTTCTTTAGAACAGTTGCACTTAATCTTATAGTAACAGCAGCAGCAGATGTTGGTTTCTCAACAGCAACTCCTGGAGACGCTTTTGGGGAAACTATCTATTCACCAAGATATTCCGGAACATAGAAGTATGGAATCATATCTCAATCCAATTTCAGAATTTATTGTTGATGTAGACAGCGGTCACACTTTTGAAGCATGGTTCGGCAGAGTAGAAGATATTTTCCGAGTGGAATTCGCTGCTATGGGTGATGCAAAGGAAGTCCGGCTGCTGTTACAGAAGCTTGGTCCTAACGAGCATCAAAAGTATAAAAACCATATTCTGCCTAAACATCCACGAGAAGTTAACTTAGATGAGGCTGTTAACATCCTAAATAAAATGTTTTGTGGACAGGCGTCCATATTCCTTATCCGGCATAACTGTCTACAGCTGACTAAAGAAGCTGATGAAGGCTACACTACGTACGCCGGAAGAGTAAATTTACAAGCAGAACGATTTAAATTAAATGTTTTAACCAGTGATCAAATTAAATGCTTATTATTCATTTCTGGTCTGAACTTTCCTGTTGATGCTGACTTTCGCATGAAGTTGTTATCCTGTATGGAACATGATGATCAAATGACGTTACAGACTGTTACCGCTGAATGCCAACGATTAATAAACTTAAAACAGGATACAGCTATGTTGGAAACCAAAAATGTGGTACCATCTAATCATTCTGTCAAGACAGTTCAAAGACGAAAAAGTTGTAGATATCACTCGAAAATTCCTAAACCTTCAACTAAATGTTGGTACTGTGATGAGTGGCACTTCTCAAAAGTTCGCCGGTTTGGAGATCAAAGATGTAATATATGCAAGAAAGTCGGTCATAAAGAAACAGGCTGCCGAACTAGAAAAAGCTTGAGATCAAAGGCAACGAAGCGTCCTCACCAGTATTCAAACAAGTATATAAATAATATATATGCTATATTGGCTCTAAGTATAGCAGATAAATGAAGGGATGCGGAATTAATTGTAAATAGTGTTCATATTCAATTACAATTGGATACAGCATCAAATATCACATTGATCTCTAAACTAACATGGAATTTAACTGGTTGTCCACAAGTATTACCAACTGAGCATATAGCACGGAATGCATCCGGAGATATATTAAAGCTTGTTGGAATGATAAAGTGCTCTGTTGAATTCCGGGGTAACTACTTTACAGGGAATTGTTATTTAACGAACAGGCATGATTTAGACCTTATTGGTATAGATTGCATAGATAAACTAAATCTATGGAATGTACAATTGAGTGAAATATGTACGATGAAAAGCGGAAATAGTCCAGGAACGCCCATTTCGGAAACATGCCCTGTGTAGGGTTCAAATCCCTTTATACCTGAAGCAGAATGTAATATTGGCAAACTTTCCGGCTCACAACAAGACAATATCTTGCTAAATGCACATGAAATTATGACAATACCAGATGATGAAGAAACAAAAGATCATGTAGATGAAGCCCCGAGTCCAGAATTAAATGAAGCACTGCTGGCCCTGTCTAACTCTGAAAATAAGGTATCATCTAGAACAAAATTATGGTTGGTGTGATATTAATCAAGAAATCTGTGTGGACTTATATCCAGAAAATAACTGGAGCAATACGATGAACCCAGATGTACTAAGTGATACTCAAAATCATTGGGAGACAGAAAATTATAGTGAAACAACTTGTCCGAATTCTCATGACAATATACCAGGTATGGGTTCTCATAATAATGCACATGATTTTGATGAAATTTCTTATAAAAATGAGGAAGATATGTCGGCTGAAACAAGTTATGATCAAAAATCTAATCCAATTTTATTAGATATTGATTTTCCTAGCAATCTGTTATCCACTCATGAGATTCGTAATGAAATTTGAAGAAAATGTTGCACAAGAACCAAATCCTAATTACTTCGAATCAAATAACCATTTAGCTATCTCTACTGGATTCTCCATTCAATGTGTAAAACATGATTTTAATAAAGTCATATTAATTCCAAGTTGGAGATATGAGGATCCGATATTATTTCGTAGAGGAAGAGAATGTTGGAGAATTTCAAGTTACACATATTTGTTTAAAAATCTGAATCTAAACTTTGGATCTTCAAAAAACGGGGGGAGGTGTTATGTCTTAGTGAAGATTACATTACGAGTAACATCTGAGACTTATTAATGGACTAATATTATTTATATATTCTCATAGTATAAATATTCAGTAACTACATTAGGTGTATCTATATTCCCCTTGTTATAAGCTTTATTTTGATTTATAGATTATTATTGTACGATTTATGGCTCTTAATCTATGTTCAATTTATTGATCACAGTCTCCCATGTTCACAGTCACTTTTTGACTATATTGTGTATAAATGTTATTTCCTATTTTCTGGGGTGATGTGATCTGTTTGTTTGATATATAAACCCAGTATGTCTGAAATAAATGATTCGCATAGTGGAGGCTATTGTTGGCATTCTGGACTCAGCTGGATTGGTTAGGCGAGCAAAGGATCAATAAGGACGCTAGGCTAATCAGATCGGTCGGAAATCATTGGTTTAGTACAGTATAAGAGCGAATAAGTCATATTTTGATTGGCGAATAGATTACGTGATAACTAGCGGGCCATAAAGTCACAACACTTCCACCTTACGGATTAGCAGCTTACTTATTGTTTTGAAAATTAGCTCCTCTTTGTCAGGTTCCGAAGGTTATATTTAATGATTCACTTTGTTTTCAAGATGGTCAGGGGACTTTTTCAGCGATACTTAATGCCAAGTTTAATAACCGAGTTAAATTTTTACGATAAAAAAACTATTGAATGATACTATTTTAGTAGTTGAATTCATGAGTCGATCTAAGCTGGATCATCATTGAAAACCTAGAAGCATTGAATTGCAGTTTTGTCCTAGTATGAAACGCGAACCTAGGACCGTCGGTCTTGTGCGCGAACACTTAGCCTTTAAACCACTGAACCAGTATCTGACGGTGTTCCATACTAGGACAAAACGGTCGTTCATTACTTCTAGGTTTTCAATGGTTGTCTAGCTTAGATTGATTCGTAAATTCAACAATTAAAATTACTACAATTTCTGCTTGCATAGACCACGTTTCACATCCATAGAATGTTTCACGGCGGATTACTGAATAGTATACTCACAGCTTAGTTAATGTATTTCATATTTAGGTGTGGCTGTGTATTTTCTTACATAAACTGATTATTTACATATTAACATTAGTCAATAATTTTATAGACATTATACCATTTTTATTCCTTCTTCATAGTATTCATATTTTGCCTGGAATATTCAGTTGAAGTAATCGATCACTTCAAATTTATAGAACACAAATGTATCACTAGTAGTACATGTAAACCTTTTACTTTGTCTTCAACCTAAAAGTCTAAGGCGGAGTCAATTCTGTACGAATTATTCCTTCCTTGATATTTTTTTCTTGTCACTCGTACTACTTATTATTGCAAAGTAGTTTGGTTTTTTAAACTATTTTTATGGTATGTATACTCGTTTTCCATAACGATCAATTATATTATCCGCGGATATTTATTTCGATGTTTTGATCCATTTTTCTATTTGTAATATTATCTCTACTCCCTTGTTTCGTCTTCATCTGTACCAACCGCCCAGACAAGTGATTTGGTTTTTAAAATAGTTCACACGCTGAAGTTTTGTTCACATCCGCTTTTTTTTAGTGCTTGGACACCTCAGCGTTCGAATTCAGAAAAAAACTTATTGTTTATTGAAGAAGAACACTAAAAAAATAGATAGGAAAATGTCTTTTTGATAATATAACTTAACAACGTTTTAGATTCGTGCTTATTGTTATTTAGTACATATACATGGTAGTTTATTGAGAAATAGAAGCGGATCGAATTACAACTTACTTTCACCTGTTATTTCTCGAGAAAGAGCAAAGACCATCCACCGGGATTCACCAACCAACTCTGTCCTGGGCAATCACTTCCAGTTGTTTTTTATGTGTTATTCACTATATTCATGTCCGGCCGATTCCCGATGTTATGTGTTCTTCGGTTTTCGTGATGCAGTTTGATGATTTCCGAAATATATATCCTATCTGCCTCCAACGTCTTTTCTCAATTTCCTCTCCATATAGAAGTTGGCTTGTGTTCTCCCACAATAGATTATTGTTGATGGTATCCGTGTGTATCTTGGTATCTTGTGTAGAAAACTGTTTATAAATACTTGTACATTTTTGATGATAGTTGTAGTATTTCTCAACATTTCAGTTCTCTACAGTAGAACTAACTGTCTTGACGTTCGTATTGAAGATTCTGTCTTTGACGTTGGCTAACAGACAGTTGTTTTGAGTTCTATATGTTCTTCAATTGTAGGAATGCTGCCGTTACTTTGCCAACTGTTGCTTTTATGTCTGCATCATATTCTCCATGTTTACCTACGATGCTGTTCAGCTACGTGGGAGTTTCCACCTTTTCCAGAGTTTCTCCACCAGGTGTGATTGAGTCAGTCTTGATATATAGCAAGGAATTCCATTAAGTTTATTGTGCAACAATAATCCGTAATGCTGTGATTTGGTCTGTGCACGACCGATCCTTACGGAAGCCAGCCTGTTCATCCTGAAGTTGGGTATCTACTGAATCTTTCATTTGGTTCAGGAGCAGTCTGTTGTAAACGTTTCCTGGTACTGACGATAGTGTGATGCCTCTAAAGATCTCACACTTGATGAGGCCTCCTTCCGTTGATATCTTGATGAGGTATCCTTCTTTCCAGTCTGTTAGTACTTATCCCTCCCAAATCTTCCTGAACAGGATATGAGACATATTTGGGGTTACCTCTATGTTTGACTTCAGTGCTTCAGCTGGTATTTTATTAGGCCCTACTGCTTTCCCACTCTCGATTTGTTTGACGGTCATGCTGACCTCTTCGATCGTTGGTTGAGTGATATCTATAGGGATATCGGTGTGTACTGCTTCGATATCCGATGATTTTAGTGGAGCTGGCCTATTTCAGAGTTCCTCAAAATGTTCTATTCACCTGTTCCGCATTTCCTGAATCTAAATGGTTATCTCTTCTTTGTCGTTGGCTGGTATCTCTAGTTTATCATATTTGTCTGCTCGTTTCTTTGTTATGTCATATAGTTGTCTCATATTTCCTTCTCGTGCAGCTTTTTCATCTATCCTTGTTAGGTCTTTTATGTATCTTTACTTGTCACCTCTAGTGCTCCTCTTCATTTGCTTATTTACTTCTGTGTATTTGGTCTTTGCTTTGGCTTTATCTGGACCACAAGGTGTTTGAAAATTTAATTATTCAAAAAACTAATGGGTTAATAAGAAAATAGTAATATGGAAACAGTGTCCAGATGAAAAGTAACTGTCTACTTGACAAAGTTGGTCATGACAACAACCTGATATTTGTAGGATATTAGAAGTGAGTTAGAGCCATAGTAGACTGTTCATTAAAATCTATCACTTTTGTCCACAAAGTTTAAAACCAACGAATTGGTAGAACGTCTACACATATAACTCATTTGACAGATTAGGATCATTTTAAAGATATTCAACATTCATTTAAAGTTCCACTTGACAATCAGCAACCATCTTTTTAAAACTTCCTGATAATAATTTCTTTTGAAGATAAATGCTTACTTACTTACGCCTGTTACCCACAATGGAGCATAGGCTGCCAATTAACATTCTCCAACACACTGTCCTGGACCTTCGTTTCTAGTTCTACCCAATTGTTGGTCATTCTTCTCATATCTGTATGTTTCCATTTCTCTGTGTAATGTGTTCTTTGGTCTTCCTCTTCTCTTTTGGCCTTGAAAATTTTAAGTGAGGCTTAACCTTGTGACACAGTTGGATGCTTTCCTCAATGTGTGACCCATCTACTTCCAGCACTTCTTCCTTATTTCTTCCTCCACTGGAATCTGGTTTGTTCTCTCCCACAGTAGGTTGTTGAAGATAAATGAGGGATAGTAAAATTGTGAAAATGATGAATAAGTCATTTCTTATTAAAATTGTTTATTTTTTGTAAAGGTTAGGATTGAATTCAATTTCTCAGTGGTATCTTAGCAACTAACTGTTCATTGTTTTTCTCTAAAGTTGATAAATTCAGTAAATGTTATTAAAACGAGACCAATAATGTTAGACTACCACTGAAAACCTGGAAGCACTGGATAGGTGTTTCGTCCTAGAATGGAACGTCTCAGCAGTGCGCATCCATGACTCCACACTCCGCAGTCGAACCCAGGATCTTCGGTCTCGCGAGAACGCTTAATTCATAGGTCACTGAGCCAGTGTCCAACGTGTTAATGTCTTGGTGGCAGTTAGAAATTGTCACAGACTCTCTATGAGATATGTAGTTTCTGGGATAGATCAATGGTAGGATTGTGAATGAGCATTCTTGTTGAGTTCAAGGCAGAGTTTTCCACCCAAAATCTTGACTGTTGTCATCCTTGTGTAACGTATACTTTATTGAATGATAGTAAGTCGTCTTATATTCTGATTATAAATTAATGAATTGATTAAAAGAAACACTTTTATATTACTATTTTAAGTGCTGTAAACTATGAACAGTTACAATTCTGCATATAAAATATTTCAGTAATTTGATCTGTAAAAGAAAATTTTGCATCATCAACATTCCATTATCAAGTTAGTTGTGATTATTAAGTAACTTCATATAGATATCAATATTTAGTTTAATAATTAAACGCTGATCAGGCATTGAGGACAACTCGCAAACTCGTTCAAAGTAAAGACTGGTATCAGGCAAGGTTGCTTACTCTCACCCATCCTCTGTATCCTGGTGATCGATCGGATCATGAAGACGTCAACATCTGCGGGGAAGCACGGGATACAGAGGAATGCTAGGGTGAAGCTGGACGATCTACATTTAGCAGATGACCTGGCTCTTCTATCACACAAACAGTAACAAATGTAGGAGAAGACGACCTGTGTAGCAGCAGCCTAAGAAGCACTAGGTCTCAACATACATAAAGAGAAAATCAAGATTCTCAGATACAACACAACATACGCCAATCCAATCACACTTCACGGAGAACATTTGGAACATGTAAAAACATTTACATATCTGGACAGCATCATTGATGAAAACGTTGGTGGATCTGATGCAGATGTGAAGTTGTGGATCGGAAAATCAAGAGCAATATAGTTACAATTGAAGAACATCTGGAACTGTCTGTCAACCAATATCAAAGTCAGAATTTTCAATACAAATGTCAGGACAGTTCTACTGTATGTGGTGGAAACTTGGCGAACTACGAAAGCCATCATTCAGAAAATACAGGTGTTTATTAACAGTTGTCTGCACAAAATACTTCGGATTCGTTGGTCAGACACTATCAGCAACAACCTACTATGTAGAGAACAATGCACATCTCAGTAGAGAAAGAAATCAAGAAGAAGCGATGGAAGTGGATAGGACACATATAGAGGAAACCAGCGAACTGCGTGACAAGGCAAACCCTCACTTGAAATCCTCAAGGCCAAAGGAGAAGAGGAAGACCAAAGAATACATTACGCTGAGAAATGGAGACATACAGATATGAGAAGCATAACCAACAATTGGATAGAAGTAGAAATGAAGGACCAGGATAGAGTGTGTTGGAGAATGCTGGTCGGTGGTGTATCCTCCATTGGATATAACAGACGTAAATATGTCAGTAAGTAATTCAGATCGGTAATTAAAACTATGTTTATTTAAGCAAATAATTACTACAAGATACAATAAGTATGACGATTTCCTTATTTATTTCATTTCATATCCGTTTACTGATCACATGAAAATGAAGCAAAAAGAAAAAAAAAGGAAGTAGAAAACGCATATCATAATTGTTTTGGCAACGAATATTATCGATTTCTCTTTATCATTCCCATTTGTTTCCCTTTAATTATTGATTATTTGGTATTTTGTTTTTTTTTCAATTTTAAAATACAGTTGATAATTTCTAAGGGGAAACAAAAAAAAATGTGAAATATGAGAGATGGATTGATAGAGTATAGAAAATTAGGAGAATGAATTGAATTTCTATATCATTTGATTAGATAAACAAATTTGATGTAGGTAAATGAAAATATTTACAAATGATCAGTGTAGAGTTGTGGAAATTGTTGAGTTTTTTTATTATTCGTTGGGATCATGAATGGATCAATGTTAGATCGGTATTGAAAACCCCCAAATGCCCTGGTATGACCAAGAGTGGGTAGAGTTAACTCGCCCTCACTCTCGAAATGCTTTCAAGTGACCATGTGCATACAAGCACTGTCAGGAAAGTTCTACTCACTGCCTTTTCAAAGCACTACTGTTGTTTACGAAATTGAAAGAACGAAAAGCGAATATTCGGATTAATTGATATGCAGGTTTCACCTATGGGAGTTGGAAAACCCTCATTTCAAACTAATGATGCAAAAGGGCTCCAGGATCCTAAACGAACAAATGGCGTATGAATTAGTTGTTGGTCACCGGCTATTATAAGACTGCATCTCATTACGTTGCTCCACTACCTTGTGGATTAGACCCATAGGTCGAAGGCTCCGGATTTAACCACTTGTTTCGTTTTGGACACCCGGGTAATATCTTAGCCCTTAAACAAATCGAATAAATAAAAAAAATTTGAAAATCTGGAAGTATTGTACAGTTGTTTCGTTCTAGTATGGAACTTATGAGTAGTGAAGCTAATTCGTGTCAGATGTGAGACAGTTACCCATCGGTGACAATAGAAGATGATCGCGTATTACCATGAATTGTTTAAAGTTTCTTCATTGATTTTAGATCATCATGAATATTTCTTTACAGTTATTGTCAAACCATTAAAAATCAACATGATCTTATTGAACACTAGATTCAATTCCTAACCTCTTGTTAGTAACCCCCAGGCTAAATATATACAACAACTTGAACATGAGAGAAAAGGTGAGAAATATGGAAAGAAAGCTTTACCCCAAAGGTTTGTTTATGTACAAAAAATTTAGGATTTTTATTAGTATTTTAGATGACCTTAGGTTTCCGGAACTCTGTTAAACATAGTAACAGTATATATAATCATTCAATCAGAAGTTCGACATGTAATTTTTCACTTTCTAGATGTTCCAGGCAAAAGTTCTATTGAATAATATGCCTCTCAGTGCTTTTAAAGCCTGTTTTGTCTTTTTTTTCGAGTTTTCTGGATCTCTCCAACAAAATCATAATTAGTATTACTTGAATTATGAAATCACATAATTTATTTTGTGAAGTAAGGAAACTTACTCACTTACTTACGCCTGTTACTCCCAATGGAGCATACGCCACCGACCAGCATTTTCCTCAATGTGTGTCCTATCCACTTCCAGCACTTCTTCCTTATTTCTTCCTCCCCTGTAATTTGGTTTGTTCTCTTCCATTGTAGGTTGTTGCTAATGGTGTCCGGCCAACGAATCCGAAGTATTTTGTGCAGACAACTGTTAATAAACACCTGTATCTTCTGGATGATGGCTTTTGTAGTTCGCCAAGTTTCCGCTCCATTCAGTAGAACTGTTTTGACATTTTTATTGAAACATCTGACGTTGATGTTGTTTGACAGACAGTTGTTTCGAGTTCCAGATGTTCTTCAATTGTAACTATGTTGCTCTTGATTTTCCGATCCACACCTTCACATCTGCATCAGATCCATCACCGTGTTCATCAATGATGCTGTCCAGATATGTGAAGGTTTTTACATCTTCCAAATGTTCTTCGTCTAGTGTGATTGGATTGGTGTATGTTGTGTTGTATCTGAGAATCTTGTTTTTCCCTTTGTGTATGTTGAGACCTAGTGCTGCTTAGACTGCTGCTACACTGGTCGTCTTCTCTTGCATTTGTTTTTGTTTGTGTGATAGAAGAGCCAGATCATTTGTGAAGTCTATATCGTCCAGCTGCTAACTCGCTAGAGAAACGCTAACCAGAAAAAAATTATTTAGAAGGTATGGTAACTTTGACCGATTCATATATATGTGTCTTGTCCTATGTTATAGCTGACTGATAATTTATTTTGTTGTCAACAGGGTAATTAGTATTTTTTGTGTATGTATTTTGTTTTTGCGCATAAATGGATTATTCTGTTACGAAGTATCATAAATAATTGATGAAAGTTGAACAGAGATTGACAAATGTCTCAAAATGTGTTCAAATCGATTTGGTTGAATAGTTTCCATTTCAAATCAATTTTATTTTCATCCATTATGTTATATCGTAGACGAGAATAATGATTGGAAACTGATGGAATCTATTTCTGGACTAATGCCATACGTATACATATGCCTCTATCAACATATTTAACGTCTCATTATGTCCATTAATCGCATAACCTATACAGACGGATTTATGATAAGTCTACGACCTTTCGCTGCACAAGTTACAAAAAAGTACTATAAAAGACATTGTGGTGGTTGGCAATATGCGTTAAAGAGAATGAACATTAATCATATGTCGATTCCCGAGCTAATAAATTCTAACTACCGATCCCTAATCACTAAAGTGAACTATATTCAATTCCTACTAAGTCAAAATATGTATCGTAATTGTGCTTTCATCACAATTCAAGAATCTTGGTTCAATGATTTACAGGACGACTGCCTAGTGTCACTACGTGATTTCACAATTTATCGTCAGGATCGATCAAACAATAAAAAGAGGTGTGGCGGCGGTGTAGCTACGTTTGTAAACGTGAACTGGTGTCCTACTCGTTTGGATGTTCATTAAGACTTCGTTTTCATTAATGATGTGAGTATATATGTGACTCGTAAACGTGCTCCATTGTCTAGCTCAGATCACTGTATAATTCGTGTTCTACTTAAAGTATATCGAAAGCATGGGAAGAGTACACTCTTGCATCAAACCAAGAAAGTCAAATATAGGAATTACTCAGATAAAAATATCCGAAATCTGAAAAATGTGTTTCGTACGACTAACTGGGAATTATTTACAGATGACTCACTGGAAATCACTACTGATGTTATCACTTGGTACCTTAAATTCTGTTTCGATATTTGTTGTCCCACTGAAACCATTTTTGTAAGTTTCGATCGACTTACATCTTCACAACTAAAACGACTACGGAGAGTGAAAGAAAGAATGTACGAGGAGAAAAACTCCAGTGAAGTTCGTAAGCTAAATGGTCTGATAAACCTAGAGATTAGACGTCTCAACTGTATGTTTACTCAGAAACTCTTGTCTTGCAAAAACTCTCCAAGTATGTGGAAACTCTTTAAAGAACTTACAGGTGACAGACAGATTAGAAGCGGTAACCAGCTGAATGTTTATGACTTAAATAAGTCTTTTGTACGTCAGTTATCTGTTGTAATGCCCCCTTTATCCACAGGTTTAGAGGATAGCTGTGTTCCTAGTTTCACTGAAACTGATGTACGAAGATGTCTCCAGTCACTTAATTCATCTCGATGTTTGGGACCTGATGGTATCCCAAACATCCTTTTTAAAAAATGTGCTGACGTTCTGTGTCATCCGTTCACAACTATATTTAACAGATCCTTCTCATCTAATCTCATACCGAAAATGTGGAGAAAGATGAAGATAATTCCTGTACCCAAGAAAGCATTTGGTGATAAGAATGTAAAATTTAGACCTATTGCAATAACTTCACCTTTCCTCAAAACCATGGAAAAATTATTAATACTTCCACTTCAGCCTGCGATAAAAGAGCATACTGACCCATACCAGTTTGCATACAAGCTCAAAAGAAGCACTTTTGATGCTGTTGCAGTTCTGCATCACAACATAGTGTTCAACTTAGAAAAGGGTAAGAAGTATGTTCGATGTACTTTTCTGGACTATACTTCAGCTTTTGACTTTATACCAAGACAAAGTTTACTTAACAAGTTAATCAGCGTCAACACTGGCAGCTGGATAACCAACTGGCTATGTTCCTACCTCTCTGGAAGGGAACAGTACACTGTGCTTGGAGGAAATTGTTCAGAGTCTCTACTGTGTCATGAGGGTATACAACAAGGAGTTGTTCTTTCACCTCTTCTATTCTCTTTTTTTCTGCATGACCTGCCATCTTCCACAGAAAACACTTTTGTGAAGTATGCGGATGATCTCACTGCATGTATGCCTATCTCTTCCTCTTTACATCCCACAGAAATGAATGAGTTTCTGTCTTGTATTGATCGTTGGTCTGTTGGTAATGATCTTATACTTAATACATCTAAATGTCAAGCTGTTAACTTAAGCATGAGACATGAACGGCATGTAAACACCATTTTGAGATCCCATAATGCTTGTGCCATTGGAGACTCTTTGATAAACATAGTGTCGAAGGTCAATTATCTTGGTGTTACATTTTCCTATGATCTCTCTTGGTCTGCCCACGTTTTATTGTTATCGAAGAAGGTTTTTCGTCTGGCTTACCACATAAAGAGATTGCATGCTCTTGGGAGTACTCGACATTTACTCTTACAATTTGTCAATTCTTGCATATTATCTATTATTCTTTACTGTTCTCCATTATTCTTTACTGTTCTCCATTATTCTTTCCCAGGATTTTGAGAAAAGACTTTGCTGTATTGTGGAGACTTCTGAAGGCAGTTAGCAAGATGTGTGGTGAATCTTTCGAAGTCATAATTAATATGGTTGTGGATAGACATCTAAAGTCATCCAAACTCCTGACAAGTGTTATTTTACCAGACACTAACCATCTCCTTCACTCTTATCTTTCTCCTTGTATATCTTCTGGTATAACGAGACGTCAATACATTAAAATCCATGCACGCAAGCAAAAGTGTAAAAGTTCTATAATACCTTACCTAGCTAATATACTCTGTTACGAACAGGTTGTTAGAGTTAACCTAGTCAATAGCCTGCATTCTTAGCCGCCTGTAATTTGAAAAGTTGTACAATTCTTCAGATCGTTTTCAAACCTTTTCTTCCCTTTTTTGTCTTTGTTTCTGGTTTCTTTTGTGTAAGAAACTTGTTGAAAAACCCTGTGCTGAGAATTTCTATATTGTACCAAAACTATAATATTGAATAAAGCCATTAATCATAGTAATAAATGATACTGCCAATTAGAGAACAGTGGCTTATCGACCAGACCAATGACGCATAAAACCATTACGAGCAGTCTAGAGTCTTTATTGGTCCTTCTTCCTGCCTGTTCGAGTCCAGAACACTAATCTCAGTTTCCATGACATGAATCAAGCATTTCAAATAAACTCGGTTTACATACAAACCATACAGACCACATCGTACCGTAAATTAGAAAATACACATTTGTACAAGATTTAACCAAAAGTGGCTGTAAATAAGGGAAATAGTAATTCATAGACAGGGCATAACTCATGAATGGTAAATCGTATAATAATAGTCCATGGATCAAAATGAAGCTTATAATAAGAGGAACACGAATATGAATAGGTTAGTTTCTTGACGATTATGCGACAAGAATATACGTTTAGTATAAGTCCAGAAATAGATTCCATCAGTTACCAATCATTATTCTCATCGGGATATAACAGTTCATGTTGTAAGCATTCATTTGTTTCACTCACTGTGGTTGTATGTTTTTCGTTAGTAAATTATCATCAACTAATTGTGAACTTATTATTCATTTTTGTATCACATGTTACTGAGTTAGATAGAAATATCAGCTACTTATTTGTGGTGCATTGTGTTCGTGTAATTAATGTATACGTTTTTTATTTTTATGACCGAAGGTATATTGACTTGATGTCTTCGTCCTCTAACAAGCTATTTAGGATTAAAAGAGCTGCGTAAATCGTTAGGATCTGGGCTGTCCGGTCACTATTGACAATTAGTTACGTTACTTGTTAACCACAAGACCATTAGTCCGATTAGCATAAATGAACTTGTTACTTAGTGAACTCTATGACCAAGTGAACATGATAAAGATTACACTCCAAAACAGTGCTCATTGTCACCATTGGCTACCATGAAACTTCATCTCCTTACGTTGCTCCACTGTCTTATGGATTAGACATTTAGGTCGAAGGCTCCGGGTGTGACCCTCTAAGAAAACCGCCTGCTTCAGTTTGGCCACTCGGGCAGTATCCCAGTCTTCACATTAATCAAATGATTTATGTGGAACATATCTGTTTGGTGCCTCCTTGTACCATTGTCTATATGTTTAAATAAATTGATTAATTCCTGTTATTTAAAAAATAGTCAACAAGTTTACATCAAATGAAGACACTGAATCAAAATGAAATCATAACCTCAAATACATATATACATCATTATGATTGTTTTACGAAATTGTTGTGGAATTATTGACTTTTTCGACGATCACATCTACAACAATTGGGTCATTTATTTCCCCGACTAGGTAAATATCGATATAACATTGACCATCTTAGATTTGATCTAACTTAGCAATTATCTATTCTAATCAAATATTCTTCTAAACTTTTATGAAACGTTTATAGGGTATTTATAAGCAAAGTAGTGAAGTCAAGACTGTAGTTCAGATAGTTTCCTTTTTTACTACTGTTCTTTGCAGAAAAGACTAAAGATTACAATAAAATCAATGCACTAAATACATTGTGTTATAGGAAAAAAACGTTATAGAGATCGTCTTAAATGTTTAATGTTTTGTCCATGTTTTTTTCTCAATATTCAAAAGTTCAATGAACCCTTTTTTTAATAATTTGCAGAGTTACATACAAAAACAAAACAGTCAGTCAGTCAATCAGTTACAACGTAGGATCAGGCACATGTATGCATCGGTCCAACTTGCCATACCTCATTAACAGAACAAGATGGACACTGGATTCATAAAAGTAGTTAATTCAGATGTGGTAATATATAAAAGATAGATTCCAATAAGGATATAGTACAGGACGAAAGAATTAGTGATTTTAATCTCTTAGTTTAAGGGAAGACAGGGAGTGTATACACCGACGCCATTGTGATCGATTGTGAGCCATGTCACCCACAGTCTCCAACCATTGGTTACGATGGTCACGCGGACCCCAACCAAGTAGTCTGCATCTACCAACATGGCTCAGACTAGAAGTTAGTGTCTTCAGGCACTGATGCCACGTTTTGGTTTGGCCACCCTTAAGTTTCTTCCAACTGTCCCCAACTCTAGTAAGTATTGTGCGTCTTGGTAATCGGTGTTCAGGCATACGTAACACGTGGCCCAACCATCTCAGTCGATGATGATTCATAACCTCATCAACTGATCTACCATCATTCTCTAATACCCTGCGTCTAACCTCACTATTACTTATTCGGTGATCCCAGCAGGCGCCAGTAATATTTCTAAGGCATCTGTGGTCAAATACTAGTAGCTGTTCAGTAGTTTCCAATTTTCACTGGTACCCCCTAGCTGATATTAGCCTTTGACCAATATAACCTATAGAACTCCATATAAATGAAAAATATTTTTTCTAAATAAATAAAAATAGTCTAGTGGTTAAGCGCTTGCACGCGAGACTAATAGGTCCTGTGGTTTGAATCTCACGAGATGGTATCTTGGATGTACACTATTGAAGAGTCCCACAATGGGACGAAACAACTGTCTATTGTTTTTAGGTTTACCATGATGGCCTAGCTTCAACTGATTCATAATCTCAACTATTTATATTAGGATCATCGTTAGTTATTTCTTACAAGAAATCAAAACGAATTACAAATAATATAATATCAGATGAGTTTTGTGGATATAGTCATTTCAGTGGTTAAGATCCTTAGTCAGTTGAGGCTAGACCACTAGTGGTTAAGTGCTTGCGCGCGAAACCAGTAGGTCCTGGGTCCGAATCTCGCAAGGGGCGCACTGCTGAAGAGTTCCACATTAGGACGGAACGGCCGTCCAGTGCTTCCAGGTTTTCCATAGTGGTCTAGCTTCAACTAACTCATGATCTTAACCATTGAAATATAATATAAATCAAAAGTTCATTAGAATATATTTCATTTCATTTTATTCTCATAGAAAATAATTAAATAGAGATAGTAAACACTGCCCAACTACAAACTGTTTTTTTTTTATCATAAATATGATCAATAATTGTAGAACATTTTGCATAACAACAATTTTATAAAATATTGATGTGTTGTGTATGTATGGGTGTGTGTGTGTGTGTTTGTCTATCTATTTATGTATGTATCTATCTGTATATCTATACTCTTTCACCATAGTAACTAATTTTATTATGTAATAGATATAAATGAACAATCGTTTCTAATCATAAATAAGAATAAGTTTGATAATAATTGACTTTTAAACAAAAAACCATATGACAATTGTTGGTATCATGATGTTCTTTCTTCTTCTTCCTTCTCATCATCACCATCTTCTCCCGCTTCTTCTTCTTCCTAATTCATCATGTTGTTATTGTTACTATCAATTGTATTTATTATGTTACTTGAAATAATAATAATAAACTAAGCTAAAAAGCCAATTTGAACAAAATAGAACAGAATAGTATAGAACAACAAATAGCGGATCTCTTTCATTCTCTTCATGTTCATCATCTCACTCACTGGCACCTATTTCCAACTCTATAAAGTGTGTGTGTGTGTGTGTGAGAGAGAGAGAGAGAGAAAGAGATTAATACTAGTGAATAAATATGTCTTACCATGAAAAAAAGAAACAAAAACGAGAATAAATAGAACTATCAACAACAGGAGAATAACTGAAGTTAAGCAAAGTACTAAGTTTGTCAAATCAGTCAGTCAGTCAAACAACAATCAGACAATCCACGTAATATCGACATTAAATCAAACTTAACAAAAGACTGAAATGAAATCTTTATTTATGCATATATAGTAAGTAATAGATGTGTTGACAATAAGCCGGCTGAAAGAGATCGAGAGAGACAGAGGTGTATCACAATAAATCCAAAGAATTAAATAAAATATAGATTTATACACTTTGAATGAAATTTTTTTTGAGAGAGAAAAAAAACACCAAAAAAACAAAAACAAAAGGAAGACAAACCATAACCTGGTAACTATGGTTATTTGACGTCTCTACACATACACTTACTCTCTCTCTCTCTCTCAGTCCCACACGCACACAGATACACACATGCATACACACACGAATACAAACATTCATAAAAGAAGAAGCAATGACAAATGATTAAATAAAATACACATCATCAAGGCTTTTAACCTATTTCTTTTTCTTTGTTTTTTTGTTAAATATATTTTATTGAGATGAAGTAGAATTTGTGATTAAATTTTGTTTTTCAGATTCATCTTTATTTTGTTGTTCATCATCATCATCACCATGGTGATGATCCCGATCATGATCATGATCTTGATGAGTATTAATTAATGTACCGGATGGTGATAAATCACCAGGATGTAAAATATTCAATTCACGTTTATGTTTCTTTTTTAATTTTTTACTTTTTTTATTCATTATAGATGGTGGTGTTGGTGTTGATGTCGCATTTGTATAACCATCAAAATGTTGATAATTATTATTATTATTATTGACAATTCCTGTTGTCATCGATTGTTGTTTTGATTTGATTTGATCATTTAACAGTAATTCAGTTTGTTCACGTTTATAGGTATCTTCAGCTCCACCTTTACTAAGCATTGCTTTACGTAATTCTGTTTTATGTCGATGAAAGAATCCTAATAAATATAATAAAATAATTAATAAATATAAAAATAATACACCTAATACAATGCCAACAATAATTGGCCATATTGGTAATTGATGAATTAATTTTGGACGAATTTGTGGAAAGAAAAATGTTTGTGATAAATAAAAATGTCCAACTGGTTCATTAGCTGGTTGTACACCTTTTGGTATATCACCTTGATTGACGGATATGATGGTGACAAGCTGTAAGAGGGAAAAAAAAACAGAAAGAGAGAGAGAGAGAGATACCAGTTGAAACATCATCATCATCATAATGTCAATGTAAAAGTACTTGTATACCAATACACCCACATACGTACATATCTGCAGTGTGTATATGGACCAACCATTGTGAATGAATGACTTCGGTCAGTTGATCTTCATTTGTCTACCTTTCACTAAATTATCCATCTGTGATTATAATCCTAGTGATTTAAGACAATATCAAGATCATCTGTACAGGATGCACATATATCAGTACGAGACTAATCAATTGCAGTCACAATGTTAATTTTAAAAATTTAATAGTTGAATTCATGAATCAATTAAAGGTAGAACATTATGGAAAACCTGGAGGCACTGGATGACTGTTTCATCCTAATATGGGAATCACTAGTGACTGTCTCCTGGAGTTCTAGTGATAAGTAGTGACCACTGGAGTTCAACTAGGTATATTGTGAGATAGTAACTCATTGAAGAAAATGGTGTTTGTGTCGCTCAATTTCTTGGATTAGTTGTAGTTGGACGTAAACACCGTTGAATACCGGCCGGCTCAGTGGTCTATTGGTTAAGCACTTGCACGAGAGGTTGATAAATCCTGACTTCGAGTCACACGAGGCGGGATCATGAATGTAAACTGCTGAGGAGTCCTACATCTATCCAGTGCTTCCAGATTTCCCGTGGTTATCTAGCTTCAATTAACTCATGAATTCAACTATTAAAATTATTATAATATCTACAAAAACCCCTTTCTGATAAAACTGAATTAAAATTATTAATTTGTATTGAATGAAAGTCATTATGGGTTTGATTTAATAAGAGTCCATTAGTATTTTAATTCGGTCAGCTGATTTCTGGGTATAAGCTATATGGCTATATAGAGCTGAAGGTCTCATATGAGGCTGGAGGTTCGCCATTGTTATTGTTGATGGTTCGGCATTGCTTTGGCAAGTTTCGCTGACTGTTTATGCAAAAAATTGGTTTGCTGGTTAACCGATTTCATTCATACTTGTGGTTGCTTTTCAGTGTTCCCGAGGGACATTGTAAGGCATGCCGCCATTGCTAACATTAACGAGTTTGACTGTCGTGTAAGCGGAATAGGTCAACTTTGGCCTGTTCGTGCTGTGCATAATTGATTCACGCGATCATCGATCGGAATAACTATACACGTGATGTGAATGTGTATATGAATGGTGCAAATGGTCCACCAGTGTGCTTGGTACCTGTGTGGTTGCGCCACAGGATTAAGCTGTACCATTCAGATTGTAGCGTTAAAGTCTGTACGGTATCTGGTTCCCCTGCTAAACGGGGTTGAGCTGTACTGTTTGGGTTTTTACGTGAAATTACGGATGGTGTCTGGTTCTCCTGAAAACCAATGTAAAATTACTCTGGCCCACAAGGGTATATTATATACATATAACTGATTTCTGGGTAGTTTTAATATAAATTTCATTTAAAGTATACAATTACATGAGTAGAAAACATGGCATAACTGTTTATTAAACTGAATAAAATTTTAACAAATGCTTTCAAAATATAAAATGAATAATTTCAATAGTTGAGATCATGAGTCAGTTGAAGCTAGACCACCATGGAAAACCTAGAAGCACTGGACGGCCGTTTCGTCCTATTGTAGAACTCTTCGGCAGTGCATATTCACAACCTCGCCTCCTGCGAGATTCGAACCCAGGACCATCATTTTTACACAGTAACACGGGAACTTACAAACTCACTATATAACTTAAGAATATGATACACTAAGTAAATCAGTTGATGAGGTTGTAAATCTTCATCGACTAAGATAGTTGAGCCACGTGTTACGTATGCCTGAACACCGATTGCAAGACTTACTAGTGTTGAAGACAGTTGTTAGAAAGTTAAGGGTGGCCAAATCTAAACGTGGTATCATTGCTTGAAGTCACTAAATTCTAGTGTGAACCATTTCGCTAGATGCAGACTGCTTGGTTGGGGTCCGCGTGACTTTCGTAACCAATGGTTGGAGACTGTGGGTGACATGGCTCAGAATCGATCACAATGGCGTCGGTGTATACACTCTGTGTCTTCCTATAAACTATGGGATTAAAATCACTTCATATCTTTATTTATACCAACTAATTCTTTCTTCCTGTACTATTTCCTTAGGTGTAATCTTTCTTTTATATATTACCATTATTGACGTAACTACTTCTATGAATCCGGTGTTCATCTTGATTGTGCTCACATACATACGATTGTCCCTACTGCTGTTCTTTTCACTACAATACTAGAATAAATACTTACATAGGTGGGTACAAAATTGCAGTAACTTTTGGTAAGATATGAGAACCATACATTGAATACTTCATTTGCAAAATCCTATGATTCGCCCTTCAAATTCTGTATGATTATTTCAAGTTACGATTTCTTTCTATTTCCATATCTATTTTCTCTGTAACTTGATCTTCATAGTCTTCTGCTGTCAGGGTTTCTACTACCGATTAGTGTTATATACTACTTATATCTGTCGACATACATAGCATACATCACAGTATTACTTAACTCCTCAAACCGAAGTAAGTGTTGAGTCGTTCGAACTTGTAAATTAATGGTTAACAGCTAGTTGAATTAATCACTAAGACTCTGATCTATGCATTTAGTTATGTACATGTGAATGCTTGTATATTCTCATGTGCTGTAGTTATTATTGGTTAAAGAAGGCATTGCAAATATAAGAAACGAAGTACCTTAATTAAATATTCCGTTTTCCAAACTCAATAACAGTAAAGTAAACATCTAAACAATGTATTATTATTATTTTTAGAGTAAATTTAAAAGTGTATTCATTTCCCTATTCAACGAAGAAAAACGAATGATATGAGGGATATACTTTGATTGGGAAAATGTAAGCTAGATCACCATGGAAAACCTGGAAACACTAGACGGCCGTTTCGTTCCAGTATAGAACTCCTCAGCAGTGCGCATCCACGATCCCGCCCCACGCGGGATTCGAACCCAGGACCTACTGGCCACCACGGAGTCCTAGTGAGAAGCCATCACCAGTGGAGTTCAACCAGGTCTGTTGTGAGATATCAGCTCACTGAAGACAATGGTGTTCGGTGGCGCAACTTCGTGGATTGGTTGAAGTTAGATATTAACACGTTGGATGCCGGCTCCGTGGTCTGATGGCTAAGTGCCCGCGCGCGAAGCCAGTAGGTCCTGGGTTCGAATCCCGCGTGGGTCGGGATCGTGGATGCGCACTGCTGAGGAGTCGCATACTGGGACAAAACGGCCATCCAGTGCTTCCAGATTTCCCATGATGGTCTAGCTTCAATTGACTCATGATTTCAACCTGTGAAATTTCCTAAAATCTCCACAAAACCCATTCTGATAATTCTTAGAATGAAGAACCAGAGCGCTAGTGGTCAGTAGTTAATTGCAACTCTGACTGATTAACAAGATTCGTAATTATAGTCAAGATTATAGAGAATTTTGATCAGGGATCCATCCTGGAATATCTGAAGTATAAAGTATTGAATAAAAATTTCATGTGTGTATGATGATTCATCGTAAGCAGTGTTCATTTAGTTTTAAGACCTCAAAGAAATAGTTTATTAGAAATGTGGAGTAATTTAAGGAATTATTCCTAAGTATTTCTTGGCAGTAGGCGAGAGTTTCGACAGAATACACTGAAGATGGGGATAGTTCAAATCTATCGGCTCAGTGGTCTAGAGGTTAAGCGTTTGCGCAGGACACCAAAGGTCCTAGGTTCGAACCCCGAGTGAGAGACCGTGGGTGCGCACTGCTGAAGAATCCCTTACTAGGATGAAATTGCTATCCATTGCTTCCAGGTTTTCAATGGTGGTCTAGCTTAGATCGACTCATGAATTCTACCATTAAAATCTATCTTGTTATTGTTATTCGATAATAAATTTTATTTGCAATCATCTTGTGGATTGAAATTCGATTCTGCCAACAGTTTACGTGGCACTTTGACCTGTGTTTCTTCAAGAGAGTCATCAAAATGTAACTCTTGTCGCGGCCTTATTTATTTATTGAATACTAACACACAGTTGTATGTACACAATTTCACGTACAGCGTATTGGGTAAACTTCACAATAAATGACAACAATTAGAAATAAATAGACAAGCTTTAAGTTTATAACTGATTGATCACTGAGTATTGAATAATGTTATATGTGTTAGTCTTTCCTGGTGTTGATCGAATCCTGTGTATCGAGTTTCAATGTGCTGAATTAGGGTTATAATGTCTTAGAACTAGACTAGTGGACACACTAGAATTTGATCGATAGAGTTCGGTTAACATTAAGAAAGACTTGAAATATATGACATTGGTTACCACTCAGTGATCTGCCAATTATAAATACGTTTCATTTCTATAAGAGGTTGGTCTCTACCAGAATAGCTCGATGGTGGTATCTCCAACGGTAAAGCTGAGTGATACAGGATGGAAACCGCCAGAGATCATAAGTTTACTCAACGTTAAAAGTACACCCTGTTAACGACTGCCAAATAGTACAAAGTTTAGGTCCAATGCCTCCCTAAGACTGCCTTCAAATATCATCCAACAGGTTTTTAGTTAGGAATTGTTTTTCATCATATTTATTCATAACAAATTTGCTTTTCATTATTTCCATGAAGAGGCTTAGACCAGATTGTCAGCTGAAACATTGAATCTAGATTTAAATCATTAAAACCATTTTATAAATATAATTTTATAACTAATGTCTTCTTATCTATTCACCAACTTAGTTCTGTAAAACTCTAAGTTGAAAAAGTAACGTTGATAAGTATTCACATAAACTACTTCATCATTGATACATAAGAAGATACTTTCCACTAACCTACAGTTCAAAGTCAAATATTTTGTTGTTGGAAAAAGTCATTTTATATTGTGAATATCTAATTTCCTCCAAATGACCTGGGATGGCCGAGGGTGGGGAGAGTTAACTCTCTCTCTCTAACTGCTCACACTCGACCATGTGTATACAGCCACTTCCAAGGAATTTCTATTCATTGCCTTCTTGAGGCGAAGTTGTTGTTTACGAAATTGAAAGAACGAAAAGTGAGTGTCCGGCACTTTAATCATATTGTTTGATATGAAGGATTCAGCTAGGGCAGTTGGAAAACCCTCATTCCAAACCAATGGTGCACATGGTCTCCAGGATCCTGAAGGAACAGATAGAGTATGAACCAGTTATTGGTCACTGGCTACCATGGGACTGCATCTCCTAAAATTACTCCACTGTCTTATGGATTAGACCTTTAGGTTCAAGGCTCTAGGTGTGGCCCCCTAGGAAAACTACCTACTTCAGTTCGGGCACCCAAGCAGTTTCACAGTCCACACACAAATCAAGTAACTTGTGTGGCGCATATGTATTCGGTGCCCCTTTGTAATAATATTTATGTTTTCAAATAAATAATAACGTATTAATTAATTTAATTCTGTATAAAAAAATTAGCTACAATGGTTGGTTACTTCTATAGGTATCTATCAATTTATACATTTCTACGGACTAGAATACAATTAATATTATGTATTTAGTATAATATGGAATTCCCAGTGTGGTGTATGCTACTGATATCGACAGATATATAAGTAGTAAGTATCATCAATGGAAAGTGAAACGCCCTGAAGGCAGAAGGTTAAGAAGATCAAAGAAAAAAGAATATGAACTAAGAATGATCGATGTGGAAACAAAGAAACAATAAAGTCGGAGACAATTGATTAACATTTTGTAAATGAACTATTCGAGATGGTGGAGAAGATTTGTAGCTCAGGTGAATGATGTTGATGGAGTTTTGGTTCTCTCAGCTAGAGGTGTACAGAACAAGTTGTGAAACGCATACGGAGAAATTGGAACACTTCACTTCTACTTGAAGTTTGTGCTGATGATGATGTCGTTCAGAAAAATGATGAAAGCTCCACGACCAAACCATCCAACTCAGAGAATAAAACTCCATCAAAATGAACCATTCATTGTATGGTTCTTGGATTTTACTAAGACGTTCTGTAATTTGTATATTCAAATACATTCGATTGTCTTAACTGATGTTCTCATTTACTACACAAGTAGATAACAGTTAGTCAAATCCTTTTATTTACATTAAAGGTACTAAGAATGAACAATAAAAGTGTCTACCTTACCTTAGTTCTAACATATTATTATTATTATTACTATGATTTATTGATAATTACAAATGTAAATAAGATAAATTATTCAATTTGATAGACAAATTAAAACTGTTCCGCTACTTGTACATGTCACATTGATTAGTTGTTATGCATAATACAATAGTCTGTATGATCTATCTGTGTGTTTATTTATCTATTTAGTCATAGAATAGAAAGTTATTACCATGTGTCAAAAGAAAAAAAAACATTTTACAAGTGAAAAATAAATAAACAAGCAGTTTCATTCCTTTTTGTTGTTGTTGGTGGTGATGGTGGTGGTGGTGGTTATACTCTCTTGAGATTGTATTTATCCAAAATGACAGTTTTTATAACATTAGTTTACATTACTGATTCATGCATAAATTGAATTATCAGAAGGGGGGATTTGTGGAGATTTTAGTTATTTTATAGTTGAATTCATGAATTAACTGAAGAACTTGAAAGCAATCGACGACTGTTTCGTCCTAATGTGGGACTCCTTAGCAGTGCGCATTCACGGTACCGCTCCGAGAGATTCGAACTCAAGATCTATCAGTCTCTCGCGAGAACGTTTAACCTTTAAACCACTGAGCCGGCTGGCCGGCATCCAACGATGTTAGTGTCTAACTTCAACCGATCCATGAAATTGAGCTACCACCCACCATTGTCTTCAGTGAGTTACTGTCTCACAACAGACCCTGTTGAATTCGACTAGTCACTGTTTTCAATTGTGTGTGTGTGCGCTTGTTATTAGTATTATGTACGCGTAAATATGAGTTGATTATGTGCGTTTATTGAGTCGTGAACCAATTGTTTTTTATGTTTAACCGCTTAGTTTATCATGTTGGCTTAGTGAACTAACACTCTACATCCTAGTAAGAGGAGTAGAGTCAAATCAGAAGTGCGTCACTAACCGACTGTATCGGTAAATGAATCCCCAAAATAAATAGTTCCATAATTCTTCGACATTTGATATCGACCTCGTTAGTTTTGCCGGACATACCGTAGCTGAAGGCAGTCAGTCATGCATCTTCACCAGATCATCATTTGGTACGCCATGCTACACATCCTTTGCAACTGCTATCCAACTTAGATCAAAAACTTTTCGACATATCTATCGTTTTCAAAATATATCTTCGAATACCTTCATTTCTAACTTTTGATTTGGCTGTGTTGATATACGTCGAATATAATGGTGTTATGTGTAAAGGCGTTGTCAAACTCCAAATGCCTGTGTCATCTTTATGACATACAGAAGCTATTGGTTGATTATTACTCTGGGAGATCATGAAATAATAGTAGTTGGAAACGTAAACTAATTAATATCAATGAAATAGTGTAAACGTATTGTGATCCTTACAAGAACTAAACGTGTTGTTTATCAACCCAGCATAGGGTTATGGGTACATACGTTTTGGATTTTGTTGTAACGTGTGGTGTGACTGCAGGTTTTGATAAGCAGCGTATTTATCGATCGCTTCTGTGACAGTGACAGGAAACAAATCGTGCAGTATACTGATTCATGACTCAGAGGCTGTGACTTATGTTCCTGACTCAGCTGGCTAGGACAGACAGCGAAGCAGGGCCAGTCAGAGCACTAAGTCGTCCACTATGTGTTTACGTGTCTACTGTAATCGTTCGATATAACGCTGCTTATCGTAACCTGCACTCACCCGTTACAACAGATTTCTTAAATAAAGACCCGAAAAGACTTTTCATGGCCATCCCCTTGATAAGTTCTTCATTTGATTCCAGCCGATGAGAGAAAACTCTAAAGCCATATGGCCTAGCATTACCTGTTTCTCTACAACATCCTATCAATAACTTATGCTTATTTTGATGAAATTTTGTTCTCTGAGCTGAATGGTTTGGTTGAGGAGCTTTCATCGTTCTTCTGAACGACATCATCAGCACAAACCTCAGGTAGAAGTCTTATTTATTTAATATATGTTGAAACATTACTTGATCTCACTTATGCAGATACAAAATAAAACTTGCTGATAAATATCAACTAGAATGAAATTGAAATCCAAGCCTTTCACTAGTTGATTGTACTCAGTTATATTTAACATGTAGCAAAGTACACCGTGAGGTTATGCTATTTTGCCCAGTTTTTCTTTTGTGTTTCAGTTTGATTGATACAGTGTGAAAATAGAAGTCAGAAAACATTTTTCATTGTTACATATTGATTGATGAGTATTATAAACCATTTCTTTCAGTTTTGTTATATTGTTCATTACAGACACTAACACCGTTAGATTCCGGTTGGTCGGCTTAGTGGTCTAATTGTTAAGCGCTCGTGCGCTAAACTGATAGGTCCTGGGTTCGTATCTCGCGGGAAGCGGGAACATGGATGCTCACTGCTGGGGAGTCCCGTACTAGGACGAAACGGCCATCCAGTGCTTCCAGGTTTTCCATGATGGTCTAGCTTCAATCGACTCATGATTTCAACTATTGACATTACTGATTGCGTTTGCAATAGCTCAGGTACATCCACTCTTTGTGTTCCTCCCAATTCTAATCTTCTGAATTAATCATGTCCCTTATTTAATCTTTCCCCAAATTTATTTCACTGGATTATACTCCTTGAATAACATATTCAAACCCTAATCTTTCCGATTACCTCCACCATTATGGGATTTGCGTTGACGATTATATCTGTGCGGTAATGTGGTATGACAACTCAGACTGATGTAGGTACGTACGAAGTTCTACGTTGTTACTGACTGACTGACCTAATGCGTTCAGCTTTTAGTTAAAATGTCATGGGTTTGAACCCCGTTCTGTCTAATTCGATCTAGGTAATCATGTAATAAGATCAGTAACTTTTTATATAATCGATACGATTCATAATCAAGTATATAAACACATACTTGATGATTTTATGTATATAATTAACCTTTTATGTCGTATTGAATGATGATTTACTTTACGGGATGGCTCATACTATTAATTTCATTAAGTTTATGATTATTGTGCGACTATCACTCGATATCAACTATCCTAGTTATCATGAACTTATATTTAGCTATCGATCACCGTCTTCATTGTATATAATAAGATATACACAATTGTTATCGGTTAGGCTAGTCCCATAGGAGACTATTCATAACCCAATTAACATCCTGACAATGCTTCTTACTGCATTACATTGAAATGTAAGTTCTAATCACTGGTTATGCATTCATCTCTTTACATTTCAAGGTACTAGCATATCGATTATTCATATTACTGAACTAAATTCTAACTTGAACAGAATATCTTATCAATCATCTTCGATTATCTGATAGATAGGTCAGGACAAGATCCTTCATCTTGTCAAAGACGTTTTCATTGAAAGAACGAACTACATATTGCTGAGTGACTACACAAGAAAAAGAGAATAACTGTTTAAACAATCAACTACCGACTAAACTATATTCCTCTACCAAGTGATGAACTTGTATAACCCTGTAACATCATTTGTCTTGCTTAATAATGTATGAACCATATACAGATCTGTGTTTGTTGACAAAAATTCCATTGAAAAATTAATATATTTCACTAACTTTATAATCTGTCATTTTAATAATTGAATTTATGAGTCAATTAAAGCTAGATCATCATGGAAACTCTGAAAATATTGGATGGCTGTTTCGTCCTAATATAAGACTCCTCAACAATGTGCACTATTTATTAAGATTTTAATTCACCTATGACTCAGTACTAGATGAAAATCAAGGCATTCGGTTTTCATGGTATGTGTGTGTGCGTGAAGGTGTATTGATTTCAGACCACTAGGTTGGAATTCATTCATTTCAGTACATTGCACGACATTCATTCAGTTCCATTCAATTCAATGATTGAATTCTCATAGTCGTAAATTTTAATTAGGATTTCGGAAATTCATCTTAAACTTACTTACTTACGCCTGTTACTCCTTGTGAAGGAACATAGGCCAACCACCAGCACCTGCTATTCAACCCTGTCTTGGTCAATCCTTTCCAGCTCTTTCCAGTTGTAATTCATCCTTTTCATATCAACATCTATTTCCCAACATAACGTGTTATTTGACCTTCCTCTTTTCCACTTCCCTTCAGGATTCCAAGTTAGGGCTTGTCTCGTGATGCAGTTTGATGATTTGCGTAATGTATGTCCTATCCATCCCCAGTGTCTTTTCCTAATTTCCTCCTCAGCTGGAAGCTGATTTGTTCTCTCCCACAGAAGGCTGTTGCTGATGGTATCCGGCCAATGGATGTTGAGTATCTTGTGTAGACAACTATTTATAAATACTTGTACCTTCTTGATGATGGTTGTAGTAGTTCTGCAGGTTTCAGCTCCGTATAGTAGAAGTAACTGTCTTGACGTTTGTATTGTAGATTGTGACTTTGATATTGGTTGACAGATAGTTGTTTTGAGTTCCATGTGTTCTTCAATTGTGGGAATGTGGTCCTTGCTCAGCCAATCCTCGCCTTTACATCTGCATCTGAACCTCCTTGTTCATCGATGATGCTTCCCAGGTATGTGAAAGATTCCACATCTTCCAGAGTTTCGCCATCAACAGTGATTGGATTGCTGTTTTCCGTGTTGTATTTGAGGACCTTGGTTTTCCCTTTGTTTATGTTGAGGCCTACTGATACAGAGACTGCTGCTACAATAGCCAGAAATTCATCTTAAAGTTAGACACTAATTAATATTCAGTGACTGATTAGTTAAATAGTTTACGAGTTGTTTTTTTTTAAGAACTAAAAGTCCCAAAACACAAAGGGAAATGAATTGACAGCTACAAAATATCCAAGGAGATGTCAGATAATAGTGGATGGTACCTATTCCAAAAAATAACTGCAGTAAAGAAAAGTGTATTACTAAAGTCATTTGATGATTAGATGGTCGTCTATGCCTTACTCAGTTCAATATATAAACAGTACAGAAATGAATCATAGATAGAAATGTAAAAAACTTACATCAACATCTGATATATGTTTCGCGAACAAAGTACGTGCCCATAACCATCCAGTAACTTTAATTAAAACAGGACGATTTTTCACTAATTCATCAACATGACATATAATCTCTGCACATATTGGTGGTTTTTGTATTCGATTCCCAACGCGATTACATTCAAATACCTTTGTGAAGATGTTTCGTTGAATTTCGAGATGAAATAGAAGGATAAAAATAAAAATGAAGCAGGAATTATTTAGTTTAAAACATACTAAACTATTTTTTGTGTGTTTTAAATAGTTGAATTCATGAAACACTAGATGACCGTTTCGCTGTAGTATGTGTCACGCAATGTTGACTAGTATTGGTGATGGTTGGAAGAAAGTTAGGGGTGGCCAAACTATAACGTGGCAGTTCTTGAAGTCACTAACTTCTAATCTGAGTCATGTTGGTAGATACAGGTTACTTGGTTGGGGTCTGCGTGACTATCGTAACCAATAGTTGGAGACTGTAGGTGACATGGCTCACAATCGATCACAATGGCGTAGGTGTATACACTCTTTGTCTTCACATAAACTGTGAGATTAAAATCACTTCATGTCTTTCTTCCTGTCCTTATATGCAATTTTTCTTTTATATATTACCACCACTGAATTAACTACTTCTATGGATTTGGTGTTCATCTTGTTGTGCTCATGAGGTATGGCGAATTGAACCGATGCATATATGTGCCTGGTTCTATGTTGTAGCTGATTGACTGACTGAGTATTTGACTTCTCAATAGTTCACATCTACGACCCTTCATCAAAAGGGAATTGAACCCAGGACCTTCAGTTTCCTACGCGAATACTTAACCTCTAAACCATTGAGCCAACTGGCATCTAACAGTGTTAATGTCTAGCTTCAATCGATTCATGATCTTACACAACACTTCATTCATTATTCGAAGTGGATCACTGTCTCCATCTATTACTTCTTAATAAAACTCTAATAAAATCTATCACTATCAAATACATATTTGTTGTTTACTTAGAGATTTTTATATTCAATCACTTGGTTTATTTTGAATTTCTCTTCTCCCTCTTTTTTATCCAACACAAAATGTTTATATTAACAAAGTGTTCATTATCTATTCCATATAGTTAACTGATTCTATATTGAATATGACAATGTACACATCTATTGATAAAGAAATGATGTTTATATTTCAGATTGTTTTTACTTAAACTTCTCATAAAAATGCTGAATCATATTAGTTCATATTGTAATGATTAAATTATGGTGTATTTAGTACAATCATCCTTTAGAGAAGGTGAACTATCTCTTTTTGTTGTTGTTGTTGTTGAATGATACCATTTTTAAATACTAAACAAATAACTAACAATTTGAATTCATGAGTCAATTGAAGCTAGATCACCATGTAGAACCTGGAAACACTGGACGGTCTTTTTATCCTAGTATGGGACCCCTCACAAGTGCGTATCCACAATCCTGCCTTGTGAGATTCGAACCAAAGGCCTGTCGGTCTTGAGCGCGAACGTTTAAGCTCTAAACCATTGAGGCGATTGGTATTCAACGACCTTAATGTCTAAATTTAACCAATCCACGAAACTGAGTGACACATCCACCATTGTTATCAGTGAGTCACTATCTCGCAACAGACCCACTTGAACTCCACTGGTCACTGCTTCTCACTAGAACTTCAGGAAATACCTTTTGCAGACCATTCACGTTCGCACGCGAGGCTAATAGGTCCTGGTTTCAAGTTCCTTTGATGGGAGACCGTGGATAACACTGTTGAGAAGTTTCACAATAGAATGAAATGGCCATCTAGTATTTCTAGGTTTTCCATGATAGTCTAGCTTCAATTGACTCATCAATTCAACTATTAAATTTCTATCGTCTCCACAAAACAACTCACTGATAATAAATAACAAATTGATAATCATTAGACAAATCAATGTGAACGGAGTTTTTATAGAGTTGAAAATGATATCATCAATGAAATGTTATTAATGGTGGAGACGATTTGTAGCTCAGGTGGATGATTTTGATGGAGTTTTGTTCTCTGAGGTGGTCTATCTGAAGTTTGTGCTGATGATGATGTCGTTCAGAAGAACGATGAAAGCTCCACGACCAAACCATCCAACTCAGAGAACAAAACTCCATCAAAATGTTATTAATAATGAATAAAATAAATTTATTAAATTTTAAATGTTAACAATCAATTGTTCAAAGGTCCCCATCATTATTAAAAGACTAATATATTGAATGAAAAATACTCTTTTCAACACATTGTATTCAGGTTCTAAAATTATATTGTGGTGTGTCCTACTGATATCGACCAATATATAAGTAGTATGTATCATCAATCGAAAGTGAAATACCACGAAGCAAAAGGTTAAAAATGATTGAAGAGAAGAGAATGGGAATAAAGAATGATTGCTGTGGAAACGAAGGAACAACGAATTCTGAGATGATTGATTGACATTTTTCAAATGAAGTATTCACTGTATGGGTATTTGATTTTACCAGGATATTCTGTAATTTTGTGTATAAATATATTCGATTGTCCCCATTTATGTTTTCATTCACTACAATATATCCAAATGAATAATCCGAAAAATGCCCAGATTAAAGGCAAACTACATCATTTAAAGTTAAATTTATTTATTTGTTTATTTTAACACATAGACATTGGTACAAGGAGGCACCAAATACACATGCGCCACACAAATCCCATTCAATTTATGTGAGGGCTATGATACTGCCCGGATGCCCGAACCGAAGCAGGTGGTTTTCTTAGGGGGCCACACCCCGAGCCTTTGACCTAAAGATCTGATCCACAAGGCAGTGGAGCATTGTAAGGAGATGTAGTCCCATGGAAGCCGGTGACCAACGATTGGTTCATACGCCATTCGTTCCCGCAGGATACTGGAGCCCATGTGCACCATTGGTTTGGAATCCGGTTAAAGCGCCGGACATTCGCTTTTCGTCTTCTCATTTTCGTAAACAACAGTAATGCCACGAGAAGGCAGTGAGTAGAACTTCGCTGGCAGAGGCTATATACACGTGGCCATGTGAGAGCATTTCGAGAGGGAGAGCGGTCTCTCCCCACTCTCGGCCGTACCGGGGCATTTGGGGGATTATCAAGCAAAATAAAATATAGCTGTTCATGTTGATATGGCTCATTTGAAATATTAACTTGAATCAATTTATATGTTAAATGATCTATGATCAGAATAAATATGGATCAGATAAAGTGAGAGAGAATTAGTAGTGCATTTATAAATTCAATCAAATGTTTAATAGGAGACTATATTGTATAAAAAATTATTATTTATTAGTTGGATTCATGAGTCAGTTGAATCTAGACAACCATGAGGAACCGGGAAGCACTGGACTGTTGTTTCGTCCTAGTATGAGACTCCTCAGCAGTGTGCATTCACGATTATTATTAGTAAGACATAATGAGGCGGGATGAAGGCGAAGTAAATGAATCATGTATGAAGGAGATAATAATGTTAAAGCAATATTAATAATAATAATAATACAAAGATTCATGAATAAAGATAACAGAGACTACGAATGGTCATAAGTACAATTATAAAATTAGATCATTCAATAGCTAAGATTACTATTGATGAATTGACCTTGAAGTTAGTCAAAGGAGGAGGAGAAGTGTTTGAAGATATTTTATTCTGTACGTATAGCTCCAGTTTCTTCATTTAGATGAATACTACTTCAACCGTTTAAAGGATTTTAAGTCTGACAAGCTTAAACAAAAAAATTACTAACCCACTTAATAATTGACAAACGATTGATTCAAATGGAAGATATTTAGATTTATCAATGACAATTCATAACTGTAAAATTTATCAAGTTATAATTCAATAATGTAACTTATACGTGTACTATTATGGTAGAAATTGTAATTGAAATAAAAACAACTGACAAGTTCGCTAGAATTTCTAGATGGTTAGTTAGTTGATTCATTAAAGGCAATATAGAATGTGGAAATACACATACTTCACGTTTAAGTCACCGTACTATATCAATAAGATTAAATTCAGTCAGTCAGTCAGTCAGTAACAACGTAGAACTTCGTACGTACATACGTACGTACATCAGTTCGAGTTGTCATACCACATTAGTACAAAGATGCAGTTGTCGACTCAAATTCCGTAGTGGTAGAGGTAGTAAGAGTATAAGCAGTAATCGGAAACATTATTAACAAAATCAATAATAATACAAAGTATCCGACATAAACAACATGAAGAACAAATAATATTAAAGAATAAATAATACAAGGTAATTTCAATAGTTAAGATCATGAGTCAATTGGAACTAGACAATCATGGAAAACCTGGAAATACTAGACGGCTGTTTCGTCCTATTGTAGAACTCTTCAACAGTGTGTATTCACAATCCTGCATGGTAAGATTCAAACTCAGGACCTATCCACCAGTGCTTTCAGGTTTTTCATGATGGTCTAACTTCAATTGATTTATGATTTCAACTATATGTTAAATGAAAAGTTTTACATTATTATAGTCTTATTATCATGTACACAAATGAATATTTGTTAGTTATTATAGTTCAGTTTGTGATTTCCCTTTGTAGAAAAAGAAACCTTTTCTAGTTTGTTTGTTCGTTTTTTTTTATTTTTCACATTTTCAATTTCATGTGAATGAATTACATGGTTATCATCATTATTAATCTTTGTATCTTATCTCAATTACTTCTCGTCTAATGTATACAGTTATAGAAACAAAGGTAATTAGAGTAAATACATATGTGTATAGGGGTGTAGATGTGTATATTTAGTTTCACAGGGAATGAGATGTGGATACATTGACTAATGCTGATTTGTATTAATATTGTATTATACACACGCACGCTTATTCTTTATCTCACTTTCACAGACAAAGTATGTCTCGGTTTGTTTACTTAAGTCATAGGTTTATTAAGACTATTATTGACAATGCTAATAGTCATTTCATACAGAATAACAGAGTATAGTTACAGTTTAAGAATCCAAAATGAAAGAGGGAAATAATAAAAATACATGTATTAGAGTTGGACATACATGTTTGGTTGAGTCGATAATGAATACATATTTCTTTTCTATTCATCTCACTAGTTACGCCTGTGCCGCCTGATGGAACATAGGCCTCCGACCAGCATTCTACAACACACTCTATCCTGAGTATTCCTTTCTAGTTCTATCCAATTGTTGTTCAATCTTCTCATGTCTGTCTGTCTCTATTTCTCGGCGTAATGTGTTCTTTGATCTTCCTCTTCTTCTTTGACCTTCAGGATTCCATGTGAGGGCTTGTCTTGTGACACAGTTGTGTGATTTCCTCGATATGTGTCCTATTCACTTCCAACGCTTCTTCCTGATTTCTTCCTCCGCTGGGATCTGGTTTGTTCTCTCCCACAGTAGGTTGTTGCTGATAGTGTCTGGTCAACGAATCCGGAGTATTTTGTGTAGACAACTGTTAGTAAGCACTTGTATTTTCTGGATGATGGCGTTCGTCGTTTTCCAAGTTTCCACCACATACAGTAGGACTGTTTTGGCATTTGCATTGAAACTTCTGACTTTGGTGTTGGTTGACAATTGTTATGAGTTCCAGATGTTCTTCGATTGTAAACACTCTGTTCTTTATTTGCCGATCCTCACCTTCACATCTGCATCAGATCCACCACCGTGTTCATCAATGATGTTGCTCAGATACATAAAAGTTTTTACATGTTCCAAATGTTCTCCGTCAAGTGTGATTCGATTGGTGCATGCTGTGTTGTATTGGTGAATGCCCTCAAATACCCTGGTACGGCCGACAGTGGGGAGTTCGCTCTCCCTCTCGAAATGCTCTCACATAGTCACGTGCATACAACCACTACCACGGAAGTCCTACTCACTGCCTTCTCAAAGCATTACTGTTGTTTACGAAAATGAGAGAACGAAAAGCGAATGTCCAGTGGTTTAACCGGGTTGGAGGACACAAAGGGACCACCTAGGGAAGTTGGAAAGCCCTCATTCCAAACCATTGGTTTACATAGGCTCCAGTATCCTGAAAGAACAAATGGCATATGAACCAATCGTTGGTCGCTGGCTTCATGGGACTGCATCTCCTTACTTTGCTTCACTGCATTATGGATCAGACCTTCAGATAGAAGGCTCCGGGTGTGGCCCCCTAAGAAAACCACCTGCTTCGGTTTGGGCTCTTGAGCAGTATCACAGCCCTCACACAAATCAAATGAGATTTGTGTGGCGCATATGTATCTGATGCCCCCTTGTACCAGTATTTATGTATTCAAACAAATAAATCGGTGAATCTTCATCTCATATATATAGACCAGAGGAATGATTTTGTTTTGAACCGGAGTACCTAGCCTGTCGTATGCCCTGATGGCATTCTCGTAACTTTCGGGTTGCCTGATCTGCAAAGGGGCCGATGGGACAGTGCATGATGCTTTTGTTATGTGTTGGGTTCAAGGAGAATTTTATGCTATATGCATGCAATGTATTGTTCCTATTGTTGTTTTAAACCAATCCACATCAAGGTCTACAGAACAAGCTATAAATCATATGTGTGGAAATTCGAACACTTCACTTCTATCTGAAGTTTGTACTGATGATGTCATTCAAAAGAACGGTGAAAACTCCACAACTAAACTATTCAGCTCAAAGAACAAAATTTCATCATGACATATTTCAACAATTTCACCATTTCAACCAGAATACTTGTCTAGACTTCATCAATGTAGTAGTCAACAATCAAACTACTAAAGATCATAATAATTCTAAAACCATCCATTTAACATTCACTACAAAAGAAATGACGGTACTCCAACAAGATCTTCGTTACATTCATCATTGAGATCATGAACCGATTGATGTTAGACCACCACAATTGAAAACCTGGAAGCACTGGACGGCCGTTTCGTCCTATTGTGGGACTCCTCAGCAGTGCGCATCCACGATCCCGCTCGCGGGATTCTAACCCAGGGCCTTCGGTCTCGCGCGAACGCTTAACCAACTGGACCACTGAGCCGGCATCCAATGGTGATGGTTTCTAACATCAACCAATTCATCATTATCAACATTCTAATTAATCATCATAATAATAATAATAATAATAATAGTGACTTAGTAAACAGTATTGTTTTATTTATTGTAAACAAACTCTATTCATATTTTACTTGTTTACAACACGAACTGACCTGATTAATTATTTTCTTAATAGCATAATGAATCTATTTAGATTTTACTAATGATTTACATAATCTAAACTACATTCAATTAATATGAATAACAATAATGTGATGTGAATTCACTTGATATTGTTGTGTTTATTTGAATCTTACCAAATGATGTTTAGCGCTGCAATGGATCAATTTCTGTTTTATTGGCATACAGTGCATCTTGTGCGGATAGCAGAGGAATCTAAGTTGACGCGCATTTCGTCCTATTTCAGACTTGTCAGATGAATGTATTTGTATTTCAGAGTTGTTGTTCACTGCGGGACTCGAACCCATCGCGTTATCCACTTAGCCATGGATCGTGATAGGACTTCAATTGATCAGTTTTTCATTGGCATACGTGCATACTGTACGTATTGCCTTGATATTGTCTTAATTCACTATCCATCCTTGCTTAATACGTTATTATTTAAATGTTTTCATCCTTATTACTATTCATTCATTCATTCATTCATTCATTCATTCATTCTCATCTACACATTGAATGTTACATTGAACATTGAATTCCAGGAATTATGTTCAGTGTGGCCAATTGAAATACATTAAATAATGCTTATGACTTAAGGTACTATCAAGGCAATCCATACAGGATACACATATGTCAATATGAGACTGATCAATTTCAGTTTTAAATAACAATGAGAAGATACATATATAATAACATCAAGTGAATTAGAACGAATAGTTTGACAAGAATTAGGCGCCAACTATAGAGAAGTCTAGACAAGTCTCTACTGGACGGAAACGTTGAAATTATATTTTAGAACATCATCGTTTGTATCTTCTAATCCATTGTCTTTTAAATCATTCTTGTCTCTATGATAAATAAAGCATTCAGATTTGAATACATCTCAATGAAATTAGTGATTTATTCAATGATGCATAGAAATTTGCATGAATAATGATATTCATCTATGTATACATGTGTATATATGCGTGTACATACATACACACACACACAAACACGTACGCACATGCACATGCGCGCTCGCGCAAACTTTAAATGTGAATTATATGCATTCATTTATTCAAAGAAACAATGAATATTGAACAATCAAATTAAATGTGATCATTTAAAAGTTTTGTAGCATAAAGATAAGTTTAAGAATTCAATAATAAATTATTATTATTATTATTATGATTAATGATAATAACTGGGGGTTTTAATTATATTCATATTATCATGACTACTATTATGATTATTGTTAGTACTATGGTTACTATCATTACTATTACTGTGAGTATCGTCATTACCATCACAATGATTATTATTATTATTATTATTAATTATCTTTTAAGAATTACATTTCACTTATAGAATGATTTAACTGTGTGTGGGAACTTGGAGTAATTTAGTTTCACCTTGTATACCAATTAATGATTTATTGTTGGAGCTTTTTTTATTTATTTAGATAATCTATCTAATGTTATTATTCATTATATATGTCAGTTTATATAAATGGAGACAGATATGAGGAGGGGGAGAAGAAGAAGAATAAACAATGATTGAATAAAAGTAGAAAGGAAGGTCCAGAATAGAGTGGGTTAGAGAATACTAGTCGGTCGCCTATGCTCCATTGGAAGTAATAAGTAAGTAAGTAAGTAAAGTAAAGTAAAGTAGGTAATTAAGTAAGTAAAGTAAAGTAAGCAAGTAAGTAAAGTGAGTAAGTAAGTAACTAAGTATGTATGTATGTATGTATGTATGTATGTATATAAGTAAGTAAGTAAGTAAGTAATGTGAATTTATAATGAAAATAAATTAATGTTATATGTTGGGACTATTGTATAGTTTAATTGGATTATCTTTTATTTAATTAAAATAAATAATACGAAACTTTTTGGGGTAAATGAATGGTACTAGTTCGAATCTATACTATGGGTAAGGGTATCATTTTATGTCAGATACTAATCTTGTAAAAGGTAGAAATTTGCTACTTTCAGGTGTTTAAATGTACATGTACCTGTTAAGTCATTTATATTGAGGGAAAAGAAAGAAGAGTCTACTTTAAATTTTTTCGAACATATTCCAAAGGGTTTAGCTCTTGAAGAATAAATACTTCCAATAGATCAGTTTCTATAGGTTAGAGAATAACATCGTCGGTTCAGTGGTCTAAAGATTAAGCGTCCTCGCATAAGACTGATAGGTTCTGGGTTCGATTCCCCCGAGCGGGGTCGTGGATGCGCACTGCTGTAGAGTCCCACAATAGGACAAAAAGACCGTTCAGTACTTCCAGGTTTCCAATAGTAGTTTAACATCAATCAGTACACGATCTTAATCAAAATTTCTAGTCAGTTTTTTGATACATAACATTAAGTGGAGAAAATTAAGTATTTTGTAAAGTGGTTAACAAATAATTAAGTTGTAGTCTACTTGGTTTCACACGCCTGAGACTTGATTTATGTACTTCCAGGTGAACACGATTTTCAATATTAGGTTTTTCAACCATCTTATAAATCATGGTTTCGTTTTGACCAGGTAATCTCTATTTTACAATGATTATTCTGGTGTATGCTACTCATGTTGATACGTATAAGAAGTATGTAACACCAGTCGGAACTAAAAGGCCTGAGAGTAGAAGTTTGAGAAGACTAACACGAAGAAAAGAAGAAGGAAACTGAAAGAAATCAAAAACCGTTTGCTTCAAATGCCACCACGTTATCCACTTAGCTACCAAGTCCTGATAGCCACTTGCTTGTGCAATGCGGTGAAGTTTAAATTCACTTGGTATTGTTTTATTTGAATTTTCTCATTGATAATTAGGACTGCAATTAATCAATCTCTTGTTGGCATATGTGAATACTATATGGGTCGCCTCGCTATTTCCTTAATTCCCAAGCATTATAAACAAAGATGTATAGTGGCTAGCAGTGAAATCCAGGACTCACGTTTCGTTCTATTTGTGGTTCATCAACTGGATGTAACAACATTGCAGAGTTGATTTTCACTCTGAGACTCGAACCCAGTACTCTAAGATGCAGGTACATCCGGGTGATGAGTCTCAACTAGGACAAAACGCGCGTCAAACTGGATTCCACCGTTAGCTACTATCTATCTTTATTTACATATTATGTTTTAAATTCATAATTATCTTAATTACATCATAGAAATAAACAAATCATGTGGACATATGAAGTAATTATCTATCTATCTATATATTCGATTAAATTGATTGACATTTATCTAGTTTATATCCATATATGGTTATTACTATTATTATTATTATTATTATTATTATTATTATTATTATTATTATTATTATTATTATCATTTCAGGAATGAATTACAATACACCAAATCATACTATGAATGGAAACAATCACCCGTTTAAATGAAGGGACTTTGTTTAGATCATACCTAATGGATATCAACAACAAAACCAAATAGAAACAAGTTGAACACTATTCTATATTATGCATATTGTTGTCATGGACAAACTATTTATCATCAGTTGTTTACTATATTCTAATAATAATAATAAATTAGGCTATTACTTTAAAACAAAAACAATGTAAACTGGTAAACGATCAATATTCGTCAATGAAAACCATATAGATGGTCCATTCATATATGGAGTGTTGTCTACTTGATAATCTCCATAAATCGATCTATTTTTGTATTCTAGTATGGGATCGGTTCAGAAGTATATATTATCTACGATCTTTCCTCAGAGGATTGAATCCAAGATGTTCATTATTTCATGAGAATGTTCAACTTCTAGACTCATTACTTGGAATTCAATGGGACACATATCTATCTTCTATATATATGAGTTTATAAAAGACTAAGCAAATTAAGATACATCATTTGTTTGTAGTCACATACCGTATTAAGATCAAATAGCAGGTAAGCCAAACTATTGAAGTAAGTCAATTATGCTTCTAGTCAAGCTTATATTATTTTATCTGGGATAAAAATACATGTGTATGTATGCAAATGGTTAGTGTATTTGATTGTTCACTTTTATTAATGACAACTTCCTAATCAGTTCTCCCTTTTCCCCGTATAAGAATCGTGTCTATCTGAAGTAGACGTTGTGAATTGTAATAAGCTTACAAATGAAGCAACAAAATTTGTCATCTAAACGATTTCCAACAAAAATATTTGCCACCAAAAAAATGGTTAGTTCAGCAATTAAATGTATACATAATTCATGTTTCATTAAGAGAAATGAGATTTGTTGAATGAGGTCTAATGTAGATTATCCCTTGAATAGTGTGTTTGAAGAGTGAATAAGTATATATCTATTTTTGTGTGTTTGATTGAATCAACCATATCAAGGATTAAAGATTATTTACACTCTCGTCCAACATGATCCTAAACAGTTTTGCAGTTAGCCAGGTACAACGTAGGACCAGGCACATATATACATCGTTCCAAGTTGCCATACCTCATGAGCACAACAAGATGAACACCAAATTCATAGAGGTAGTTACTTCAGTGGTGGTAATCTATAAAAGAAAGATTGTATATAAAGATATAGTACAGGAAGAAAGAATTGGTTTGTAGAATGAATGATATGAAGTAATTTTAG